>JACXGK010001965.1:0-60784 GCA_016801125.1 Novumbra hubbsi | reverse complement strand
GGGGGGGGGGGGGGGGGACACATTGGCCTTGGGGACTTATTGGGATCATTTTGGGTTGATTATTACTAGTCTGGTCTCGAGAGGAATTTACGAGTCCGAGACCAAGTCAAGACCGAGTACAAACACAACCGGGACCAAGAAGGGACAGAGGCAATGAAAGAGTGGTATTAAGACCCGAGTACTACAGCTCTCCAATCTTATATGAAAGAATTTTATAACAAGTCAATTGGAAAAATGTACTAGAATGTGACCTTTAACCTTGATTCCCAATATAAATCAGGGTAGGAAATATGATCAAGCTGCGGCATATTGTACACCACACGCTGACCTTGCTAATGAGTTAGAAAGAATATGTTTTGCTAGAACGTATTAGCAATCTTGATCTTGTAATAGAAACACAATTTCTTACCTCATGGGAGTTGGAGTTAGGAGTTTTACAAACTGTTGAAGTGAAATGGGGAAATATTAAGATGGCAGTCTTTATACAGAAATCTTTATCATAAGAGACCCAGCTCTTTTAAGGCCCACATCCAAAATGTGACCAAACCAGTAAAAATTCAATCGTCACACCTTCACCGCTCTCCACAACTCTGGACCTGAGCATCTCTCTGATCTCATCTTTCTGTTCTGACCCACACACACCCTTCACCCCTCTAGGTATGTTGTACTTCAGCAGCCCCACAGCAAAAGTAAAAACTATGAGTGGCTGGGCTTTCAGTAGTGTGGTGGTAATGCCATATTTCTGGAGGTCAGATCCACACTCCTTTTAAGAAATTCTTCACCGCTGAAACATACATTCTGCATCATTTTGCATAGCAACCATCCTGGTCTGGAGTTGTTTTCAAGTAGCCTACATTGTTCATTTGAATTATGTACAGTGAACACATTTTGAAGCAGACAGCGAACCCACTATAAAAACATTAGTGGCCAGGCTTTCAGTTGTGTGGCCCCTTGGCTGTGGAACACTCTACCAAGTCTATGGCTTCGTTTTATGGCAATTCGAAAGATGGGGTCTTCAGAAAAGCTATCAAAGACCTTGCACTCTTGTCTACTAAATCTAGACACTATAATCTGTGTTTTGATAATACATAATAATAATACTGTATTTATTTATTATTATCTGCACCATTGGAGGGAACAACAAATGTTGGGACGCTGAGTAAAATTCAAATATAAACAGAATGCAAAGATGTGCAAATCATCCCTTTATTTACCTGAAAATAGTACAAAGAAAACAAAATAAATGTTGAAACTAAGAATTGGCATTGTTTTTGTTTTCTTTCCCTGAAGTCCAAGTCACCCATGCCATGTGCACTCATGCACCCCCATACCATCACGGATGCTGGCTTTTTCACTGTGAAAATAAACTGGATGGCCCTTCTCCTCTTTAGTCCAGAGGACGTGGCATCCATGATTACAAAAAAGAATTGTACATTTTAAGTAGTCGGAACACAGGACAGTTTTGCACTTCGCTTCAGTCCATTTCAAATGAGCTCTGGCCCAGAGAAGGTGGAGGCGTTTCTGGATCTTGTGGTTTCTTCTTTGCATTGTGGAGTTTTAACATACTGTATTCACAGACAATCGTTTTTGGAAGTGTTCCTGAGCCCATGCAGTGACGTCCCCTACAGAATTGTGTCTGTTTGCATTGCCGCCTGATGGTCTGAAGATTATGGCCATCCAATTGGTTTTCCACCATGTCCCTTGCATAGAGATTTTTCCGGATTTATTTTTACCCTTTAATGATGTTATGTACCGTAGCTGACGAGATCCCCAAAATCTTTGTAATTTTGCTCTCTGGAATGATCTTTTAACACCCAATCATTTTACTGACCTGTCAATTGATTGAATTAGTTGTGAGATATTCAACCAGGTTTAGTTTTTTAGCATTACACAACTTTTCCAATCCAGTCTTGATTTATTGTTTGAGAAACAATACAATGTCTCAGTTTCAACATTTGATATGTTGTGTTTGTTTTCTATTGAATACAGGGTTTTGCTGATTGCATTCTGTTTTTATTTACATTTTATGCAGCATCCCAACTTGTTGGAAACGGGGTGGTATAATAATTATACTTGATGTCCTACAAATGCGGTGGTAACCAAACACACAGAAAGTTATGGTACCTACTGAAGGGGAAGGTAATGCCATGTTTCTTGATGTTTTGGAGAGTGTCAGTTCCACAATCCCCCCTTAGGACCATGAAGGGTGGAGAGCAGATCCTGTCATCTAGAGGAGACAGAGAGAAAAATAGATTTACAGTTTTTTTATCCTTAGTATTTTCATTGCTACACTGTTTATTATTATAAAACATTAATATATTAAGGAATTTCTACAAGTGAAAAAAGGGAGAGTGGACAGATTGAAAAAGGTGTGCGTTCGCAATTGCCAGTTTGAGCATGTGACTACAAAACTGTGGAACACCAAAAATGCATGTCTCTCTCCCTGTCCTACCTCTCTACTGTATATGAAGTAAAATACACTTTAAACAGTTTAAAAACACTGTTATATCAGTCACAATAGAAAAACACACAAAAATCAGTTATAATGAAACAATCCTTTGATCTCTCAGCAAACCTTGACCTGTTGTGCTATGCTGTGTGTGTGTAAGTGTGCTTATGTTGTAATTGAGACTTTGAGTATTTTTTCACACAATCTCCTCATCCTTCCAAGGCCTCTGGGAAGCAGTACATATGTGATGGCTTTAAGTCCTGTTGTCTTTGGTGTTTCTCACAGAGCACGCTTTTGAAAATGATTCACAGTACGTCTCCAAATCTTTAATTCTCCAGTTTGCCGTTCTCTCTGGCTTTTTGTTTTGTCTTTCTACACCCAATTTCTTTCCTTTGAATTTTCATACTAATTTACGCTCCTATAGACATCATCCATGCTTCTAGGCTTCCAGTGGAATGGTCATACTACAGTCCGTATTTGTGGATTAGACTGGAGTTTAATCTTACATCACCAAAACAGGAGTTTAACAAAGCTTCTGTGCATGTATGAATCACATTAATTAAGCTGGATCCAAGCTTATCCAACGTAAGATCACAGTATTCGTCATAGACCTAGCAGGACCAAATGTAATGGCATAGTAATGTTACTGTTATGCATAGCAACCATCTTTGTCTGGAGTTGGATGATGTTTCGAAGTAGCCTACATTGTTGATTTGAATTATGTACAGTGAACACATTTTAGAGCGGACAGCGTTAACTATAGCATAGCCTACCAGTGTTTAGAGTGCCACTGCATTAACAAGGTGATACTCATGCACTGAAGCTTTGGGCAGCTCTGTTTTTTTTTTGTCAGGGTTGACAAACGTTCCAGAGAAAGTTGTGTCTGAAGCCTCTCTGGTGTTTATATTTGTGTTTGGTCACTGTGAACTCTATTTCTGTCTCCCTGTGTTTTGATAAGCCAGGGACAAGCGGTGTGGCGTCATACAAAAACCCTTGGGAGAGATTCCATGACCTTCGGGCAGTGTGCACGCAGACACTCACATCCAAACACAGACAAGATCGCAGCGATCTACTCACATGACCTATATACGTTTACTATGAAGTAGAAGGATAGATTCTCCGATTTTGAGGGCTTTTGTGTACATATTTGTTTCGAAGAAAACTACAGCCCATCATACATAGTCTTCCTTTTTAGGGCACATCACTTGGGGACAGATTATTATGAAGTCCAAAAAGCACTTTTTGGTTACATATCATTTGAATGCAATAACTGTCAGAAGTCTGAAAACAATTCATCTGCATATTTCCTTTTGCTGCTGCCATAAGCACTTACATTACTAATAAAGACAAGTGAGCCATAACCAAGCCATAACAACCCTTACATTGTATTCCACATGCATGCTGGTATGCTGTAGATTTTGAGCAGTTTTTTCCCCACACTTTCCACTCTGGCAAATGTTAATTTTTGTTGAATCTCTCCACAAAGCCTTTTCCAGAACTCTGCAGGCTATTTTAGTTATGTTTTAGCAAACTGTAACCTGACAATCCCAACGCTAACTAGCGGTCAGCACCTTATTGTGTATCATTTGTAGTTTTGTAGTAAAGTAAAAGTAAAGTTCTCTGCAGATGGTAATTCCTGACACATCCACACCTGCCTCCTGGAGTAGATATGAAAGTGGTTTGGGATTTATCTTCATTATGATGAGTCATTAGTCATCCACTGTAGAGGTCCACCTTGGCCTAGAAGACTGTTTGCTTTTTCAGATGTAAATGTTGCCCTAAATATCTAAATATCTGGTTTGGCAAGTCATGCCACTTAAGGTAAAACCGCAAAACATTTGGATGATTTCAGTGTAGGCTCAGATTTCTCATCATTTGTAGCACATTCCCTATGAAACAACACCAAAATATTGTTGCTCAAATAAAATGAAACTAACAATGTTGCTGACAAAAAAGGCAGGATGTAAAAAAAATTCTGAAAAGCAGAATGTACTGAAAGTTAAATTGTAATAATTAAACTTGCCTAAACAGATACCACATTTAATGGATGTCCATTAACTTTACCTTGAGAAACACAATCCAGAATACCACCCACACAAGTATAGGACTGGGAGTCCTGTACTTACAGGGCAACACAAAACGCTAAGGGTAGCGAGGATAAACGCAATGATAGCAACCAATAGAGTGTTGCTCTTTCCTTCCAACAGCAATATGCTCGCAGCTCTTAAATATAATCTACGCTGAAAGTCAGGTGAAAGACATCTAAAATAACAAGATGATCAGAATATGTTCTGGTAAAAGTACTGACTTTGTAGGAAAAGGATTGCTATTTGGGATGCAGCCGATGTGTCTATGCAGCTATCTACGCTAACCCTGCAGCCCCTTCAACACTGATCCCTGTTTGCAATTGTTTAGCACGGTTGGGAATGCCAATGGTGCAGGAAAAAGAACCGGCAACTCTGCAGTTTTCATATACACTCGGTGAATAAACCAACCCTAAGCCCAGCATTTCCCCTGCACCAAGCCCTAAAAAGGAGACCGCTTTCCAGGGCCATCCCATGATAGAAGCTTAAAGAAAGGAAACCGATGTGCAAGAAACGGCCTGATAAAGGACACATCGGTAAATTATGGATGCAAAAGAAATGATTGAAAACATGCTGAAAGCGGGTGCTTCTACTAACCCGTGTAAATAGAATCCCAGCAGATTTAGAGTTGGTTACGAAAATGTTTGGCAAGGCTCAGTTGCCGTATATATTTTGTCCAAAGTTTTGAGCAAAGCAGACATGGCAAGAAACATGATTGTTGGCACATATTTGGAAGAAACTTCAGTGAAGATGGCTCCACTTGCTGATGTTCACACCATGGCTGTCAGTCACCAGTACTCAGCCCAATAAAATAATAGTACTTATATATTTAAAAGAAGATTCTGGAGCAGAACAAATCATGCAATTTCTTATGGTAGAATGGTGTTGCCTCCTTTATATGGGCCAAAGTGCAATGAAGAAGTTTTCCAACCCTGCATGAGGATAATGCAGGTTTGTCTTTATTTTAGTGGTTACCTGAAGGTAGCAAACACAAGCCATGGAGACATTCCTGTATTTAGTTTTTTTCCGGGCATTATCACCAGGAAATAGGGAAGTGAATGCAAAGTTGTCGTTTGAATGTTCCTTGTTCATGTAAAATTCTAACAGAGCTACCAGAACGTCTAGGCAAGCGGGTGTGTTGTGTTTGTTTACAGATACAGTGGCTCTCGGAAGTGTTCATCCGTCATGAACATTTGCATATGTTGCAACGCAATAAAACAAGAATTTGTTTTGATTTAAATCTGTTTTTGTTAAGTGAAAAACACAATCTAAACTGTTCTGTAAATTAATAAAATGTATAACATTTACAAATATTAAACAAAAAATAATGGATTGCATAAGTATTAACCCTTTGCTATGCCACACATGAATGGGCTGTGGTGCAGCCAATTCTCTTTCCAAGTCACATAATTAGCTCAATGGATAAGTTAAGGTGTTTCACAAGATTTCAGGGTAAAACTATGAATATTCCCTGTTGCACAGTCAATTCCATTAATAAGATATGGAGAGAACATAACTGAATCTCTCTAGAACAGTTCAATTTCTAAAACCTGAGTACCTGGGCGAGTTATATTCAAGTTATGGAGTCCACCAAGAGCCCTATGGCAACTATAAAGGACTGACAGTCTTCCACAGCTTAACTGGAAGAATAGCCCAAATGCTTTGCAAAAGTGCCCTTTATGGGGGAGTGGCAAAAACAAAGCCATTGCTGATCATGAAACCTCAGCTAGTTAGCTCGAAGGCATTTGGTAGAATCTGAAACCAAATGGAAAAAAGTTTTCATGGTCTGATTCGATCAAAATTGCACTGTTTGGAGCAAGCCTTACACCGCACATCATCCTGAGAACATCATCCTCAGAACATCATCCTGAGAACATCATCCCTACCGTAAAGCATTGTGGTGGCACCATCATTCTATGGGAATGCCTCTGTGTATCGGGGCCTGAATAGCAATGTGATGATAAAGGGCAAAATGGATGCAGCAAATTAAACAGAAGTCTTGGGACATACAGCCAAAACCACACTGGAGAGGCCAGAAAACAACAAGGTCAATTGACTGGAGTTGCCTGTTTTTCTTTTATCAATTTAGAACAATTGTATGTAAAAAAATATCTATATATTTTTTAAAGACAATAGAAAGGAGACACTTCCAAGGGGGACGGGGAAAACTAGATGCCAGTCCGGTTGAGTAAGAGTTCTGAGAAACATATAGGCAGAGGTCAACAGGGTTTGCTTCTAGTGAAAAGGAGCGACTGTTGCCTTCTTGCAGAAGGGAGGGGTGCATCCAAAGATCTGAGATGACTTGATAAGAAGAGTAAGTACTGGGAGAAGATCTCCAGAGATAGCCTGGAGAAAGTGGGCTTGATAGGGGTAAGAGAGGTCAGGTTGTCAAAGCAGTAGACTCAACAGGCTTGTGATTTCAGCCAAACAAACTGACAACTTGAATGCCCAAGCTCTGCAAGGCTGTAATTGTTGCAAAAGAAAAAGTTTGAGGGACACAATTATTATTTTTAATAAAACATTTTATTTGTCTTTATTTGTCAATGACAATCTTATTTTGTCAATGACTATATTTCCTATGAATTTCATTCATAGGACAATTCTGACTTTTAAGCGGTAGTGTATTATCCGTTTCATATAACTATGTGCATAGATAGGCCAGCTCCCCAACTCCAGAACACAGTGGGGGATCGTTCTGCATTGATATTCAATAGGAAACATTTCAGTAGTTGTCCCAAACGTATTGATTCATTGTGAAGTCCTAAACAGAGAGTGTATAATATCAGTGTCATTGTCAGTGTGCTCACGGGAGCGTGTGTGGGTTGTTTTCGGGTGGAAGTTCTGCCTCTATACCTTTCATGCATTCCTCCAGCCTACGGATGAGTTGGTAGGACTTGCAGCGGTCCAACAGGGTCATAATGGCTGGAAGCGGGTCCAGTACCACCGTTTCAGGGTGGGCCTCCATGTAATTCTTAATGGAGTTCCAAAACAACATGAGGGATGGGTCAATTAATACACATCGCAGCAAATAATAAAACACATTTCTGGTTCATAACGCTAAGTACGTTTTAAGTATGTTAAAAATGTAAAAGTTCTCTTTACGCCTCAATGCAAAATGTGTATAGTTGCCGAATATTAGCTTTGAAACAGCGAAAACAAAAGAAAACACACCAGGTATGAAGCCACTCAGTGAAATACAATTACTGTTTAAATACGATATATTAGGCTTCAGAAAATACACAAGTAACTTCCAGTATTTACTGTTGTACTGTTCTATTACTTTTGTCCTTTGACAACACTTGACTAGCCTGCTATATAGGGGGCCATTTGAGGGACACAGTTTGGTAAATACCTTATAGTACATAGTACGTTTACGATTGGATAGCATCTTTCTAAGTAACCAGCTAGGCTACGTAACCCCTCTTATCACTCAGTGACACTGGTGATGATGAACACTGCTAGCCTGTGCAAGAACAGTAGACGTTTTTCATCCAAGATACTTAAGAATTGTTTACCATGCACGCTCTGCATCAATCCAGGGGAACCAAGTGTAAAGTGAACATTTCAAATTAAAGACATGGTTCCTTGCCAATTTTGAACATCTAGCATCTATTTCTGCCTTCATCTAATAGAAATGAAACCATAAAAGGAGTTGAAGATGAATTTCGTTTTTTAGAGATGTGTAAGGCTACAATTAAAGGCAGTTTTAAGGACCAATGCTGTATGTGTTGTGATGCATATTGCCTAGATGAGAGAGAATGCATAGAATGCAGAAAACCAATGTGGTACAAGATGTGGTCAAATGGTTTCTAACATTCCAAAGAAGCTGATTACATCCAGGTAACTATTTACTTTTAAAGAAACACTCATATTTTGTATCAGAAGATGTTCTATGTTTCATCATGTGCTGTACAGCTGTTAACCAAGGATAACAAACACATTCACAGCATTTTCAGCTCTTAGTACTCAAAGACATGGCTGCGCCCATTAAATAACTTCCCCAATTGAGCAAACAGTTGTTGATCCACTACCCTTCAATGTGTGAGCAACGCCAATTGTCTTACTTGAAGAATCCGCACCCATAGCAGAGGCTTTGTGTCGTTCTGGTACGCCTCCGGGATCAGGTCCGTCAACTTGTGGAGGATGACATCCAGAGGGCCCTGGTCCTCCAGAGACCGATTCAGATCCAGCTGTACCCAGGGAGAGAGAGGGAGAGCGAAAAACGCCATAGACGTTTGTCAAAATCAGAATCAGAGACATCTTTGTGCAGTGTGTCTGTTGTAGATCCGCTTGCTTGTTGGACCGTAAATAGTTTAGCAAACGCTATTATCCAGAGCCACTTACAGTAGTGTTACACGCATATTCAAGCATATTAATACTATCATAATTGAGCACTAATGATCATTTAAGATTTCTTGGATTGATTGTTAATTTGGTTGGATTGTAGTAAAGGTTATTAATTTCCATTGTCATTCAGATGTATATATATATATATATATATATATATATATATATATATATATAGTGATATTGAAGGTAACAGAGAGGATATATCAAACATGCAGTGAACAACGTTGGTGGACTTGTCAATGCACAACATTGCTTTAACCAATGAGATTGAGGCATACACAGAAAGTATCTTCTATAACATAGATTTAATGTGCGTGCAAAGTTTGTTTTAAGGTTTCTCTATTATTTTTCCTCCCTTTAATTTATTGTAACCAGTTGAAATATGCAAAGAAATTACTGAATAGATCTGATTTAAAGGCTTGCCACTAGTGCAAATGCTTACACTGGCCTCAAAAACTTTAAACACTTAAACAAAATGTCTGTCTTCAGGGAGGTCATGCCAAAATGTACAAGAAGAATTAATGTACATAAATATTGTCCAAAAATTTTAGACATAATGAGACAAGAAGAAAAAAAAAAATTGGCATAACAGGTGGAGGAGAGCCTGTGCACTATATAGGAGTGTTCCTTTGGAATGTACACATTATATCATATGCCTACACCCAAAACACTGATAAAGAAAAATTATGTAACAATAGAGCAGTGGCTAATGTAACAGTAAATAGGAATTATGCTCGAAGAGTTGCTCTGGAAACACAAATCAAAGAAAATCAATGTATAATCTATGACACATTTCAGGCTGTCCTTAAAGCCAGTCAACTTCCCTAAAGAAATCATCTTGAAACATAAAAGCACCAACAAATGTAAAAACAAGGACTTGCATCTGAGGTGTACAGACTGACACCCATAAGTATTAGGCCATGTCTAATGGAGTAATGTTTTACAGCTTGCCACTAATGCGACAGGTTGATGATTAACCAGATTTATTTAGTCTCTTGTGACAACAGGCGCCCTATGAAAGGGTGTTCCCTGCCCAACAATGACATGCGATACGAGGAATATATTCAAAGTCCACTCCCCTCCTTAAACACAACGCTGCAATAAGGATTTGTTTAAACAGTGGGCTTGGTTTTCTAGTATCTTGGTAGCGTCTACCCCAGTGACAGACCATTGTCAGTTTCCCTGTAAGATGCATGAGTATCATTGTGCCAAACCCGCCGTTGCACTAAAGCTCAATAAAACCCTCTCTTTTTAAAAACAATGAAATGCACCTTCAACACAGGGGATCCCAACTAGATCAAGTACATGGATAACAATGTGTTCTTTCTTAGCGCAGAACTGTTTGACAGATAGAAGACGGCTGGAGGAGAGGCCCAATGTCTAGTTTCCCTCTAAATCAAGCTGTTTTTAACGATGCATTGTGGTAAAGTTGCAGACCTTAGTCTTAAGGGTCCAGTGAACTTTACATTTTCAAGCCTGTAGCAATGGATCTTCATTCAGTATCCCCCAAAGTGTGTGGATCTAAGACAAGATCACCCTTGTCCATGAGATATTTTTCATTGCGATCAACAAAGCCAAAAAATGTGATCCATGCCTTAATTAACATCCCAGATGTATCCACCACTCCATTAAACCATACTGACCACCATTAAAGAGCAGATGATCCAAAAAACAAATGTTATCTGGTTGAAAACAGTTGTCATTAATCCCTATTAGTCCCTGTCTGCTATATAACTAGAATTGAACATGTACAGTATGTTAATGTATAAATGTACTACAAATGGTAGAGCATATTTGATCATCAAAATCTGTATCTTCCAAACAGAGATCAGCAAAATGTATAGGAAGCTGTTTTGTTTCTTGATCCATTGGATATTTGAGGGTTAGGTTTTAATATAATTTAGATCATTCCAACTAAGCGTAATAACGCTTAGGAAAACAAATTGCTGAATCTGAAGATCCAGACCAACCACATTTGAGCACAAATCTTACAGAGTGTTTTAGTAGGCATTTATGTGTACATAGTTTGAAGTAATCCTTAGTTGAATGGTTTGTTAACATTTATAAATAAATGTTTGCTGCTGTTTGCTGCATAAAAAACCTAAAAGAAACTTACCTGAACCATTTCTAAGCCTTGTTTCCTAAGGATAAAAGAAGGTATTCGTTACAACTTAATCATGGTAATACAAAAGTAATATGATGTTTCAGCATGTTTTTCTAAAATTAATAAACACCGTATAAAGGGATTTCATGAAAAATGATTCTTCAATTTATTCAACATTGTATTGAAAACCCATTCGTTTGCAATACTTGCTACTCTTATGGAGATAATTATGTGCAACATGCTACTTGCAGAGCAATATACTAAAGCAATCATGCACACAGGGGTGTGGTATATGGCCAATATGGCACGGCTAAATCCCTTATTCTCTGACCCAAAGCCCCACTTCATGACCCAGACAGCGCAGGACAACCTGCTGTTGTACCTCATTCTGTAAGTCACTGTCACAAGCGTGCGCATGGAAGCTGAGTTAGGGCGCACTTTGGAAGTGGCAGTAACAAATTCAGCACTGGAGGGGTACATTGGCAAAGCGTTCAACAGAAACTGTAAGCGGGCGGTTTTCTGCGGGAGAAGCATCTCGAGATCCACAGATACCCAATAAATGAACAGGGACCTCACACGAAGTGTTGAATATCAACACCGAGTCCCAAGTGGGCGTGCCTCTGGAGTGGTGCCACCACATTCCACAAGGCTGACTGAAATAGTAGCTATGTACACTTTATGTGGAGGATGATCAGCCTTGCTCAAAGCTCCTGTATGAACTTTAGGATGTCCTCCATGAAGCTCGGAAAATGAGGCGCCTTTTTATTGTAGCGTAAATTCCTAAAACACTTTGGGTATGTGTGCACTGTTGTACACTGCTTTTAAATAAAAAAAATTGACAGTGTAATCGTAGGCTTAAAGATCCATCCCAGAAATGTTTGCCCGTGTAAATTTTTTCAAGACCCACATATTCAATAGATTTATAGCCATTAATAGCTAAATGTACATTTTGTAAAAGTTAGAACCTTGAACTCTTATTTTGAAGGGACTGAAAGCGTTCACTGTGCATCTGACCAATGACAGGTATTCAACATTTAACTTCACCCAACCATTTTAAACATTGAAAGATACATGTTATTATTTGCTTCTTAACAAACAATTTGAGGAAACTAGATATTTCATTTTTTTAAATATGAATAAAATAATGAAAGGGACTGTTTCACGTGGTTTTGTTCCGTTTGAACTCCACTTGAACACTTGAACCGACCCTCCTAGTACCTGACATGGGTAGGAACCGGTAGGAACACCTCACACATTCTTACAGTTGCTTCCTGCACTTCTTGTAATATTGGTTTAAGAGGTTGAGTTTTAGCACACAGAAATATAAACCTGCACATGTTTAAATTAATCCTTCAAAATGAATCGAGTGCAGTCACAATGTGTAATTTCATTAGCCGTGTTAGAAAAGCATACATAGCCCCATAGCCTACCACATTTCACCAATCTGGCTACGAACTGTATGCGTTGTGATACAAAAAGTGAAATTCCATTGACTGAACTTCAGGGACTTTTAGAATATATTAGAATATATAGATGCAAATACCCTGTTGATTCTATTACCTGCACATATCCACAAAAACCGGGAAATTCATCTTCTTGGTCTTCTTCTCGCTGAGCCAGTAGCCCACTCTTCTGCCCGTCAAAATAGTCCGCATCTCAGGATCAGACTTAGATGCCCCAGATGACAATGACATAACGACAATGACGGGTATGAATAAAAGTCAGCTGCTTTGGCAATTGTTGCTGATTCTGTCCTATTTCCCTCACGTTCAAAATGCTTTCATTCTGGACAGTAGCTCTTGCGAACAGTGTGCGCGTATGTCGGCCTACACCAGACAGTATTTGACCTGTATTTCAGGTATGCTCTCTCTGCAAATGAAGGCTATTTCAGGTAAGTCGAGTTACCAACAATCTTGCGCTGTCAATCAGTTTCCTGTAATTGTTATCTCCCTCCCATGTCCCTCGCGCTGTTCCGTTGAAGAACCAATTGCTTTCATTATTTTGCTCGCCACGAGTCATTTATGGGTCGTTCTATGAAACGGGTGTCCTTTTGCGTCCCGCTAATATATTTGCATATAACATAAAATACGTTAAAGCAAAGCATGTATACGTTCAGAAGTCATTAAAGATGTTTGTTTCTCAATATATAATATGAAAAATTACAATGTATTGCCATCATTGTGCATAAAAAACTAAAAACAGAATGTTCCAAATATGCATTTTGACATGACCCCCGGCAAAACTGTCCAGATTCTAATAGTCAGACATTTTCAAAACGGAAGGGATTTACATTTAAAATCATTATAGTAAAGTTACACAACAATTTAAAAGTTTCGGGTCACTTAGTAATGTCCTTGTTCTCCATGAAAAGATACATGAAAATAGTTTGAATAAGAAATATTGCAAAAGGAATATTAAATATATTAAATGACAAGGTTAGAAATCATTATTTTTAATTGAAATAATAACTGTCCTTCAAACTTTGCTTACATCAAAGAATCCACCATTCTCAGAAATTACAACCTTGCAGACCTTTAGCATTCTAGTTTTTGTTGTGTTTTCTGACCAGGCATTCTGATGCACCTCCCACAACATATTGGCTTTATGGGCATGTCTTACCGTACCATACGTTCAAGCTGCTCTCATAACAGCTCAATAGGGTTTAGACTGGTGAATGGGCTGGCCACTCCATTATGGACAAAAAACCAGCTGACAGCTTCTCCCCTAAATATTTTTAGCATAGCTTGGAGCAGGACAGAATTGTAGGACAAAATTGGCTCTAATTAAGTGCTGTCCACAGGGCCTTTCTTCTTCAGGATCCCTTTTTACTCTGAACAAATCTCCCACTTTTTAGAGCACCCCTAGACTATCCTGTTGCCTTCACCATACTTGACAGATGTTGTCAAGCACTCCAGCATATTGGTGATTAGTCTGTCTCCAAACACCTCAAACTAAGATTTATTTTCTATTTTCCTCTGTCCAGCTTAATCTTTTCTTGGTCAGTCTGAGATATCTTTTTTTTCTGGCCAGAACCCATAGACACATCTTGCACTGTTGATGATGTGACTTGTGTTTTGCGGGTACTATTTAATGAAGCTGCCAGTTGAGGACCTGTGAGGTGTCTGTTTCTCCAACTATTTGTCCTCTTGCTAATTTTTGCACCGGGGCTCTTTCTATTTGGTTTGGAGAAAGTTTGTGCTGTTTTGTGAAGGGAGTAGTACTCAGTGTTGCATGAGCCCAGTTTCTTGGGAATTTCTCACATGGAATAGCCTTCATTTCTCAGAACAAGAATAGACTGATTAGTTTTAATTGTAGGTTCAATTACAAGCCATTTTGAGCCTCTAATCTAACCCACGATTGCTGAAGCTCCAGATACTAGCGCTAAAGAAGGACAGTTTTATAGCTTCTTTAATCATAACAACAATTTTCAGCTGAGCTAACATAATTTCAAAAGGGCTGTAATGATCAATTAGCCTTTTAAAATTTTAAACTTGGATTAGCAAACACAATGTGCAATTACGAGTGATGGTTGCTGATAATTGGGCCTCTGTGTGCCTATGTAGATATTTTGTGGTAACACTCAGGTGCTTTATGATGATTTGTCCTTTAATTTGACAACAGCCTGTATGTTATTGACTTATATAATCAATGGGCCAAAGTAACTTCAACTCATTAAAATGTTTAAAATGCATTTACTTTGTGTTTACACATGCTTTTCACATGCCCCCAACATTATATACTATATATGGTATTTGTTTGGAAAAACATAAATAAATTGATGAATTCCTCCATCTAGTGTCTACAAGGGGAATTGCATAAACATTATATTTACAACTCTTGATAGCCTCAGCTGTTAATTATGTAACACCAAGGACTGTTTTATAGCCTATCATGCCTGTAATATAATGATAACTGAGCAAACATGACGCTTTTTATATACATTTCCCAGGCTAGTGTGCTGCCAGACCGTTACTATGACTATTTGTGAGGCAGTCCATTTCAAATAAGGTCTTTTTGCATTCTTTAGTATTTCTATCATGGAAATATCACAAATGGCACCTTTAAAGTTGTACTTTAGAACACTCAAGCTTTTGAATAGTATGTAAATACTTATACTAATTGATATATAAAAAATTGTGCTCAGAATAGCAATAGTATTACAACAAATTTGTGATACAATTTAGTTTGCTAAAGTACAACTTAAGTATTGTTAGGTTTTTTGGGGGGAGCTTAGCCCTAACATACCACAATTACCAACAGCCTGTATTTGTAGCCCATGTAAATCTAATAGGTTGCTGATCCTATGCTTCTACCATCCTACCACGGTGCTCTTGATCAGGGCACCAAGTAAATAAATGCTACATGAAGTCACTGTATAAACACATATTAGCCCTATCTAGAGACAGCAGCAAGGTGAGCGGGTATTTGGTTTAAAATGTAATCACAACTAAGCTTGTCAAGCTATTGTACTTTGATGCTTGAAGGTAGTCAAGGTGGCTAGAGATGTTTATCTACAACGTTTTTCTATGGATACCTGTGAATTCTGCAAAGCATGGACATTCTCTATTAATCTTGCTATTAGAATATGTTTCGGTAGAAGCCAAGTGATAATGTGGATTTGCGGTTACACGTTGTCTTGGGATCAGCTAAAGATGACTGTCAGAGTTAATGGAGGCTCCACTGGTATTCTAGATCAATAGGTTTTTGGAGGGAGACTTGGGCGTGGGACACAAGTATAGGTGTTCCGATTTCTGACACTTTAGAACAGTTCATCTGTTGTATGGATGTGTTGCATACTAACACTTGGTCGTCAGACCATTCCTGGAGCCATAAACACGATCCACGACATGAATGTATACCCTCCATTACTATATTGAGAAAGAAGTTCCTGTGAAGTGCTCTGGACAGCTCCAGCGCAAGTCAAGTGCCAGGACAGTTATTGGTACACAGATGCAAAAAAAACATATGAGCAGCTTTCATGCTACAGACAGATCATACTTAAGACAACTACTCTGGGTGGTTTAGAGACTCAAAAAGAATAATGAGTAAACAGCGACCAAAAAAATGAACATCTTAATTTTAGTTGTAATGCATACGCTAAAATACTTACATTAACAGCCCTAATATATTAGTTCATTCACTGGCCAATGAGAGGCCCTTTGACCCATGGTGCCGCTGGGCTGAAGACCCTGTACGCCCGTGCGTTAAAGCACCCTGGAGATAAGGTGTGACAGAGAGTGGAAGACATTTGGAAAGTGTGTGGGTCTGCAGGTTGCTCTGAGTAGTTCAAGAATAAGGTTTGAGAGTAAAGTCATCTGGATGTTTTACAGAACCTATTTTTGTACTATTGGCCTTGATTTGGGCGGAGCACACTAAAACAGAATAAGTGATTATTTACTCAATAGTAGCGTTGGCGAGTCTGCAGTCATTTAGATCTCATAATCGACAAGACATCCTTTATGAGACGATACAGCACAAACGCATGACAGGGTGAGATGAGTGGGTGTACAGATTGGATTTACATAATTCCCACCCCATGTTGGGGTTAAGTGGAATGAGCCAGCTGATATGGTAGCCAAACCAGCCCTTAGTGGTATGGTGTGAGACAGAGCAGTCTCCAAAGCAGAATTTAAATGTATAATATAAACACTGTCCCTCTAAACATCTCAAACTTGATCCAAAGCACAGAAAAGTATTACATACATACAGATGTGTCAATAACTGCTTTTCTGACCAGCAAGTACATTTTGACAAACACATTTTACATCAAATAAAACAATGTACAGCCCTCCATTGAACTTTAAAGTTGCTATTTGGGCCTAGAACCAAAACGTTTGTCCCCCTTAGGCTGTTAAGCAAAATATGCTGCTCTGCTTTAGTGACCCGATTGGGTCTGATATGTCAGAAAAAAAGGAAGCTCAGCTAACATACTGGCACATAGTATATATAAGGAATAGTTATTGGTGTTATGCATTAAAAGGTACATACATATAACTATGTATAGTTTTTGAACATAGCAAGTAATTTAATGGTGCCGGCTCTTCTGGCTCTGTTCGCCATACTGAATCAATTCACGTGGAGCAGTGATATGCGAAATATTTATAGTTTAGGATATATCATCTTCACCAAATAATGTGTCACCTTATCTGAAAATACTCGCTGTTTGAGTAAAAAAAGAAAACGAAGGAGCCAAATGAACGGCTCATTTCGCCAATGCGGTTTCCAACAATTGCCAAAGAGCAGTTGATTCGCAAACGACCGATCACTACGAAGTAGTCGCCAGGCTCTAGAGCAGGGGTGTGCAAACTACGGCCCGAGGGCCAAATGCAGCCCGCGAGGCTGTCCCATCCGGCCCACGGAATGCCCTTTTCTGGCCTCCAAATCAATGATGATTAACACATTACAAAAACAAATGTGGCCCTCCATTTCATTTCAAAATCCTAATGTGGCCCCCGAGCCAAAATATTTGCCCACCCCAGCTCTAGAGACTTGTTATGTCAGTCTAAAGGATACTTATGCAAATTATACTACATGCTCCCAATTTACTCATGTTAGTTTGGAGTGGGACTGAGGAAAAAAACAAACGAATTATTTCCCCATAAGACAATCATACATAATCTCAATACAAATGTATACGTATGTTTTCACCCATGGTCGTGTTTAGCTAAAGGAGGGTATGTGGCGGCGTGTGGCTAGGGGCGGTTGTTATGTATCCTACCGGGCAAACTCGCACTCGGAATGAGGCAACTGAAAAACAAATCCCAATTCACGGATGTAAAACACCCTATCGTTCTCTGTATAATACATTATTTAAAAAATCTATAACAAAATCTGTTCATCATAAAATAATTAAAATATCCATGATCATACAAAAATAAAAAATAATATTACAATTATCACACGGACCTTCCTTGCGCTTCCCTGTCCCTTCTCGCAACATTATTTGAAACCAGCCAAGTTAAAGTCGGAGATTTCCGAGTTGACTGGAAGGCAGCATTAAAGTCAGTCATATGACAACAAGGAAGAAAGACGATCGGTATAGCTAGTTGGTAGTTATTTGAATGGCCTGAGGTTTTTAAATGAGATAAGGATGGATTTAAAATGAAATCACGTCACGTTGCCTCTTGTCAACGAAACTATTTGTCATGTAAAGAAAGGTGAGCTTCATGGTTGTTATGTAACATTCACTAGGTATATATCTTACCTTAACTAGCCAGCTAACATTACCTCCATATGTCAAATGGGTTCTAGTTAGATAGTCTAGAGTCTAGACTATGTTTTCTTCATGTGTTGCATTGCAAAGCATCATTCGAAAAGAACAGATATCTAGGTAATCACGCATGTATTATTGAGTGCCGGACATACATTTGTTTAAGGTGAACTCGTCTTGGATTAGGGCGTTGGGAGAGGGGCAAACCCCAATTTAACCGAACCTCTTCCCTTTCAATGAAGGAAAGCGTGAACAAGGGCGGGACTAAAGTTGAGACAAACTTAACTTTTAATAGTTCTAATACTCCACGACCTTACTGGAAATGACGCTAGATATTTCCCGCTATAACAGTAAAGTGTAATAATACTTGGTGTTATTTTTAAGACATTCATAACGTTGGTCACTCCGTCTAGTCAGTATACTTGCGTAGTCTACGTCCACCGTGCATACGCCCCCTGTTGAATGAGGATCCGTTGTTTCATCACCCGGAGGGAAGTAATGGGCAAATCGCATTCTACAAGTGTCAATCTCCACACTTAGAATAATCTAGAAAGACATTGGGTAGTGCTACTAGGTGCGTGTAGCGATTGTCTGCAAATCATTTACTTAAACCTTTTCTTGTCTAAGGACCCCCACTCAAACCAAGAGGCAATCCAGGAACCCCCATTATATGTTGGCCTGTACAGTTAATTTTGATTTTTTGTTTTCCGGTGGTGGGGGAAGGATGAAAATGTATACTTGTATATGAATGTATACTTTAGTCACATTTGTTAATGTTGGTTTAAAAATAATAAGAACTTCTTTGCACTGAATGTGCTTTAAATATTTTATTGACAGTTGTTTTCACATCTCTCGCTCTTTTCCAATAGAGCATTATTATCTCCAAACCAACTTTCCCCTATGTTAAAATTTGGCATTTGTCAAACTTAGTTCTTAATTTTGTAATTAAGTAACACAACCCTTTATACCCACTGACACACCATTTTGGAAATAATTTCTGCCCATTCCCTGTACATATATACATAGTAGTTATTATTTTATTATAAGTTTTCACATTTTCAAGTGTAAGAAAAAAATAAACACACAAATTCTGTTAATAATAATAATCACAATAATACTTTGAATAAAAGCTCAGCTGAACTATTCCCAGCAACTGTTTTCACATCCTAATGTGGTAATTATGTCATTGGCTGGTAAACACAAGTGATGGATCATTTGAGATTGAATGGCTTTTTTGAACCACTCTTTTAGTGAACCATATTCCATTAGTGAAAGGAGCTGTTCATTTGAATATTTCAGGTGAATGGAGCCTGCTCACTGAAAAGACTCGGAATGCCCTTCACTAGTAAACACGTACCTGTTAAATGCCATGTTGGTGGGTGTTCACAAATTTTAAAAACGTTTTGTCCAAACTGTGCATTTATAAGTTAGTTGAATTGATGTGTGGCTGCTGAAGTGTGCTTCTTTAACATTTACAGCGTTTCTGTGATTAATTGAGTTCTCTACAACTGCTGCTATTGATGGCGAAGATAAGTGACATGTGGTGGTACATTTAAACTATGCCCCCCCCCCCCAGGGAGAAGTATGGAGAATGATGAACTTCCGTCAGCGGATGGGATGGGTCGGCGTGGGGCTTTACCTTCTGGCTAGCGTAGCCGTCGTTTACTATGTCTTCGAGATCGACCAGACGTACAACCGTCTTACCCTGGAGCACGTGGAGCGGCTGGCCCAGGAGGAACAACCTCCAGCAGGGGGTAACTCTCCTCCGGCCGCATCGCCTGGGACCCCCTCGTCAGACTACCTGCCCACCTGGACCCGGAGTCTCAAGACTCGCCTCCTCCTCTTGCCCTTCTGGTTATGGGTCACCATCTTCCTCGTGCCCTATCTCCAGGTGTTCCTCTTCCTTTACTCGTGCACACGCGCTGACCCCAAGACGGTGGGCTACTGTATCCTGCCAATATGCCTGGCGGTGCTCTGCAACCGCCACCAGACATTCGCCAAGGCATCCAATCAGATTAGCCGGCTGCAGCTGATCGATACCTAATAGGTCAAACCGGTTAAAGGACGTAGGTGGCGGTGGAAGCCGCCTTAGTGGATCTGTTGCAGCTGAACTACCAGATTGATTAAATCTCCCCTAGAGCACTGGTTCAAGTGTTTTCAGGCAGTTTAATTGTAGGTGGTGTATGTGTGTATTCAGATGAACAATGGTACCTGTTTCACAAACCTTTGTATTTGTGGTTTCTGTCTTTAAGAAGACTGGACCATGTGCTCTAGAGCCTTTACTTGACTCCAATACATACGCTAATCATTGAGATTTCATTTCTTTTTTTGTAGAGGTCATTTTGGGCCTGATTGTGACTCATAATAGTTGGTATTCAGACTTAACTAACCAAGTTGGCTAAGTGCCCTATGGATGGCAACCTTGTGTGCACTGTGACTACATTTAATTAAATGTTAAAACCACTTGCAGGCCAAAAGATTTTCTTGTGCAGTTTCTTGTGGGTATTTTTTGCCAACCCTTAAATAGGGCATACATTTCAATTGTCAACTATTGTGGAACAGATGATGTCTGATCGTCTATGACTTGAATATGCATTCTTTCGCTTGACACTGGTCCCTATTATAAACAGCTCCCATGGCTACAGTATTTTAGACGCTACCACTTTCAAAAAAGTTAACCAGAGTTTGGGGATTGTTAATGAATGAGTAATTCTTCCACAACATGTGTGTCACTGGGTACAATTAGCTCCCCCTTTGGGTTGGAGACTCAGAGGGCCTGTACAGTATCGGCAGGTCTGCCCTGTTCTCTTCAAAGATGAGAGCGAGGTCACAATGAGTATGTGATGGACGTGAAAGAGGCTGGAGACACCGTATTGGACGTTATGCTGCCTGCAACATCATCCAGCAAGACGGGTTTGAGATGATGGTCTGGGGAGGCATATCCACAGAGGGTCCAAGAGCTCACTGAAGCCCTGATCCAGGTCTGAGAGGAAATTCGCCAGGACACCCCCTAACGCCTCTTCAGGAGCATGCCCAGACATGTTTAGGAGTGCATAAAAGGAGGCCATACACATTACCGAGCCACAGTTACGAGTTGTTGATAAAATTCACGGCATCTGGAACAGCCTGTGATTTCAATTGTTTACTTTGAATCCAGCCCTCAATTATATTGTTCTCAACAAATTACACAATGTACAGTAAAGATGTGTCCGTATTTGTGAAACAGCAGCATTATCAGACCCAGGCTTTTAGGTCTATTTCGGGGATAAATTGTTATATTATTTGGGGTTAGGAAGGCATTTAAAACAGAGGTCGTTTAATTGTTTTAAATTGCAAAATGCACATTTGACATTGAACATGTATGTTGGTGATTCTGATTTTCAAATCTACTAACGCTGTGACAAAGGCTTGTATCCCACTCTTTCTTTGACATTCCATCAATGTTTTTCTTTTTAAAATATATTTTTAAGCATATTTAGTTTCTGTTGAAAGTACTGATCAGAGTGAGACATGTTTCTAAATGTTAAATTCAAAAATATATTGGCAAGCCATGGGTTTCAAACAAACCAAGCGGTTGAAAAGGGTACCAGTCTGGTGGCAGTGATATTGGCAAGTGAAATTCAATGCAGAGTGCCTGAAAAGGCCTTTTTGTAATTTTGTTATACATACTCTCTCAATAATGCCCAATTATACTTGGTTAGTCTATGAGAAAAGCTATCATGTAGCCCATTTAAGTCCAAATGTTTACATTTCATGTCACTTTTCCAGACAAGCAAACGCTGTTAACACTTCCTAACTCTTATAGAATAATAAACAGCAAATGTAACTAATATTTTATTTGAAATATATTCCACTAAAACTGTTATTGACAATATTAATGTATAAACAAACATTTTAATTTGCAAGCTCAACAATACAGAATGATAGGCAGGTGGGCGATTAACCAAACAATCGCAGTCTGCCTACGTATTACCATGGAAATAATTACAAACAGCCACACAGTGGATTGGATGAAAAGCACCAAAACAGTGTGACCCAACATGTCCTGGTGACTTATGCGAGGACAACACAAATTTCGTCAAACAGTACTTGTCAAACGGCACCCTATTCCCACCATTTTGCCTTTCTTAGGCCTTGGTAAATGCAGTACATAATAACACAGTTTATGTTTGTAACAGAGCCCTCGTATCCTCAGGCCCTTAAGGTCTTTGACCGCTTTGCTGACGGCTCCTTAATAGGGGCTTTTGTTTTTGTGTCTTCCTCATTATCATCATCGTCTTCTTCACTGTCGTCCTCTCCATCTGCAACAGAGAACATAAAGGACTTGTGATCAAGTTCTTCAAGTTTTTCAATAGAAATGCCAAAAATAGAAAGCCGGCAAATACACAAATTCAGATTTACCCCTCTCCCTTCACGTGACTTTGTTATTAGAGTGCATAGCCCACATTACCAAGTGTTTTCATTTTGGGATGTTTGAAGTCTGTATTGGTTTTAGTAAAATAATGCAACCAGGCCATGTTTATTGTTATTATATCTCATAGTCACACCAGAAAGTTGGGAAACGGAGACTTCCCTCTTTCAGATAAGAACAGAAGTAAAGTGGACTTAATGCCAATTTTACAGTTGCCAAAGCATCCCCCAAGTGGATGATATCCTTGGCGTTTTCGGCCATCGACGGAAGAGCTGTGAACGTCGGGAATGAATAGGTGGTTGATGAAAATCAACGATTTCATACTCCCATGTCCACGGTTTTTACACTTTATCTAAGATCCCGCAACCTTTACGTTTTTAAACACGGTTGGTGCGACAACGAGCGAAAAAGTTTGTTAACTACCGTTCTAGTCACGGAGGATCTGTGCAGGTGTTTATAGTACTATTGTAGGTGTAGCAAGCTCACGCTAAGTACGGGTCGTCTCACTCAAGTAACACGTCTATATTTATTCTCAGATCAACGCGGAAGGTCTTTCTGATAATCTAATGATTAACTAAGGTTGGAAAGGCATGACATTGCTATCAAATAATGTTAACATCTGTATACAGCTTGCTTATATAATTCACTATTTGTCGCAAGCTAATGTTACCTACGTCTACTCTGAGGTAAGAACATTCGAAATGGTGTTTTTAATCCAGGTTAAAAGTGATACATCATACTAGACAATAACTACAACAACAAAAAACCGTATCCCTAACAGAAACAAAGGTAAATTCGTGAACCTTTCAAAGTTTGACATTCACAAGCATGTAGTTGTGCAGCTAGGAAACGTTAGTCGGCTAGGCGTGTTTATGAATATAGCTAGCTATCTTACGTTAGCTAACCAAGCTCACCATCGACTTGCAAATCCCCTTTGTGAAGTTTTTCTTGTACAATGGAATCAGTAAGGAGCCTTGATACGTCTGCATTTAATTTCTTAATCCCCACTATCATAGAATTCAAATTCTTTTCTGTTGTTATAACAATCTCTTTCGTAAGACCATCCCTACATTTTAACTCTCCTCGTATCACACTAACGTTAGCTGCCATGATGCTTAAAGGGTGCCAGCATTGACTCGTGCTTTGTAATTGATGTCACGTTCATGTGCAGTTGGAGTTTTCATCGAAAACTACCAGTTCCCAGAAGGAATTCTCATTTCAATGACATGAAGTCAAAAGCACTCGTAGAAAATGTTGATAAATTTGTTTGTTAATTCTTGAAATTATATTATGCTGTTCATCTCTTTTTACACTTGTTCTACAGTTATGGGTGATGTACATTGAAAACGTCACTTTCCCTGGGTTATCTGGGCACCCAGTCTAGATTGTTCTTAACCGTCCTCATTTCTATGTTATGTCAATTTATTATACACCAACCTCAACCTGCCTTGGGTTAAGTATGAAAATCTTTGCTGGAAACCTATATCGTTTTTTTTACCTAGAGCGTAATCCGGAAGTCATACGGATAAGGTCATATGGTTATCCGTTTTAGAGTAACAGGAAACCGTCCTATATTTTTGTTTTGTAGATGTCATTATAATAGGGACTTAACACCGTTTCAGACGACCTTTTCTCTAGTCACGGACCCCCTTAGAAATTCCTGTAGCATTACATTTGCCCTGGAACCGGAACTCCCATTTACATTTTTTCACTTTCTACTTTCCAAGGATGGCGGCAAATGAGGGAGATGAGGCTACTGTTTCTTTGGTAGATGTTTTAGAAGAAGATGAAGAGTTGGAGAATGAGGCATCAGCTGTTTTAGCTGGTAGTGATTCTGAAAAGTGTTCCTATCCTGAGGTACGCTATTTGTTCCAGTTGTGTAGTTAGAGAATCACAAATACTCCGAATTTAAAATAGATAATACAACTTTGCTGTAAAATCCAATGCAATATTGATTCCATGGGTTTACAATTGATTAAATTGATCTTGATGTGTTTTTGTTATTCTTTAGAAAACGTGCGTTGTGATTTTGTATTATGTACCTCCACAGGTACAAACAGCATTTCCATAAACGTGTTTTATTTAGATTAACTCATCTCTAAAATTGGTTAGCGATTAGTATACTGTAAATACTCCAGACTGAATATAATATATATTCAGTTTAGATTTAATGTCATTACTTTGATTTGTAGTATCAACGATTACCCATTCGTATTTTCTAAATGTTTGTCTATTTGTCTCTTTTGCTCTTTGATTAGCAGCTAAATTATACTTGCCCCTCATTTGGTGTAAATGCGGGGTGTTGAATCCGCCAAACCAAGGGGTTTGCTTTTTTTCTGTTGAAGACAATAACTTAATGTTTTATTTGACCCAAGTAATACAGTCCAACTTTGCCATTTGGTGTGAACAAATTAACCACAGTAGGTATAATAGAAAGGTGGCACATTACACATTGTTGTATTACTTCATGAAGCCAATGGCTCTTATTATTGGAGTATTTCCCTGAATGTTTTAAAATCCTGTCATGCTTTAAACTACCTAAATAGCAACTTTGATTAGAAACCATTAAAGCAATTAGGTTTACTAATAGTACATAGGCATCTGATCACTGGTTGGCGGTCCTGGTGATTGGCTGAATGTCATTGGCTAGTGTTGATGTCTTTTTGGTGTTGTTTTAGGGCTATGTGAATCGACAAGCCCTCTATGCCTGCAGCACCTGCACCCCGAAGGGAGGCGAGCCAGCCGGGGTCTGTCTGGCTTGTTCTTACAAGTGCCATGAAGGCCACGACCTTTTTGAGCTTTACACCAAAAGGTGAGTTTTGCGGTGTGTTGTTGAATTCTTTTTTTCTTATTTCAATTCATTCCTTGCACCCTGCCTGCCTCCTCTGCTAAAACATATAGTGTAGAATTTCTAAGGGGCCGGGCCTTGGACCTTCTCTAATACGGTTGAGAAGGAGGCGAGAAGCTGGGATGACACATTCAGAGATGTGTAGAGGATCTGTACGGATGCCATTCTGGAACAAAACGTGTTTGTGTGAAATGTCCCTTGCCTTGAGTTGTCTGACCAGGACAAAGTAAACAACATGTTATGTTTTCTTATTGAACTATATCTCAGTTCTCCAGCCATCTGTTAGTAAATGTTAAGCTTGAACATTTTGCAGGAACTTCCGCTGTGACTGTGGAAACAGCAAGTTTGGGGCAATGGTGTGCAAGCTATACTCAGTAAGTTGTCTTACATTTATTGACATTATAATTGCATGATATATATATATATGTATATATCAAGGTATTTAGTGCAGAAATGTTGACAAATATACTGACACTTCATAAATTCTAGTTTCTTCAGAAATATGTTAAAAGTGCTCTATGAACTATTATGTCTTTTCAACATTGCCTTTTTTGGAAATATCATAGACATTTGTCATTTTCACAAAACCTATTGCTAAGGTGATCAACAGGAGTTGGTGAAGGCTACATGTCACATTTGTGTTTATTTTCTTTTAGATTCTCTAACTCAGCTACTACATGGCCCTTGATTTGATCGTTTTTCTTTTAGGACAAGGATCCGTTGAACACTGAGAATAAATACAGCCACAATTTCTTTGGTCTATATTGCACCTGTAACAGACCGTATCCAGACCCTGATGACCTGGTAAGTGTTTGTCCTTCTCACTAGATTAGATATGATATTCAAAGCCTTACCTGCACCATTGTTCGGTCGAGACTCTGTGTACTACCAGCTGTCAGATGTTTTATGTCAAAATGTTTCATGTTTAATGCATTTAAATGAATGTAATTTACGAATTGTTTTATTTGTTTCTCGTATTTGAGTTAGACACCAGGAACACTGACTGTTCTGTGAAGGTTTCAGTCTATTGACTAAAACTGTGGTCTTTCCTAGGTTGAAGATGAGATGATTCAGTGCATTGTGTGTGAGGACTGGCTGCATGGCAGGGTAAGGCACCGTAGCATATTTACGTGGTAAAGATCCTACTATTTCAATACAAATCTGTCCTTTTCTGGCCACTGGGTCTAAAAGTGGCACTGTTGAGACATGAAACAGTCCCTGAAAATAGTGTAGGATGTTGTCTATTTGTGGCCCTTGTCATCAAAACCACCTGCTTCTTTTTTATTAATACAAATACAAAATATTACAGCAGCTAAGGGAAACCTATTTCAGAAAAGGTTACTATGTTGATTGAAAACATTATACACTAAGGATCAATTGAAAAGTTGCCATGGAATAAAAAATGTGTCAAATATATGGCGAAAATAAATTCTGATTTTATAACGTTTTTAATTAGCTCCCATGTCTCTTATGAATGTTTGTCAACCACCTAATTTACCAACTGCAAACTAAGCATAACAGCATTATGCTTTCACCGTTTCTTCTAGCACTTAGGTTGCCCTGTGCCAGAATCTGTGGAGCTTCAGGAGATGGTGTGCGAGTCCTGCCTGAGTAAAGCTCCTTTCCTCAGGATCTATGCTGCTCATCTGGCAGGTGCGCTAATAGAGGACATATAATTCAGGAATTCTGTGTTTTATAGGAAACCTAATGCAGTTATACATTTAGAGAATGATGTGTAAACATGGGATGGTTTTACAAGATATAAATCCCTACGCTGCAAAGTCAATTAAGAGGGAAAGTCTGCGAATGTACCTCAACCTAAATAAAGCGCTTTGGGATCCCTTTGATACGCAAAAGAACAAATTAAAACCCATTGCAAAACAATTTTGACTGTAATAAAATGTCATGGTCATCTCTCCTTCTTTATGATGTACATACAAAAAAATAGAAATATAACCAAAAACAAATTGATTTTAAATTAAAAAAAAATGTTATTCAACTTCTGTAGTGCTTTTCATTATAGAAAATGATAATTAAATTTTTTTTATATAAAATGACTACGAATAGTTCCAGACTTGAATCCCTCACTGAGCTGAATGTGCTCCGTGAGGGAGCCCAGCAGGTCCTCTGGAGGCCGGCAGGCAACACAGCCCACCCAGCTCTTGGTCCCTCCAAAGCTGTGGACCTGCCCTCCACTCACACCCTGTTCTCCTCGATGTCCCACCCCAGTCTGAAGGACTCCAAACAAACCATTCAGTTCTACCCAAATTACGGTCCATTGTAGATCTCCAGATAATAGGTAAAAGCTCAGTGCAGATTGTCAATATAAATATATACACACAAAAAAAATATATATATATATATATATATCAACTAGCTCTAATAAGTTGATTGCTGGAGAGTACAATTTATTTTTACTTTACACGGATTGATACAACTCATCAGCATTTGATTAGCAACTCAAAAAAACAAAACAAATGTTATTCAAGAAAATAAACAAATCAATAAAAAGCTATTAAAATGCCATGAAGGCTCCAAGGCCACCGTAATGTACAAGCGACCCATGTACTAAAAATTAGTTTGGGCACCGATCTCCGGTTCTTTTTTGTAGATATCGTTTCCAGTTAGCAGCTGTTTTACTGGTGTGCAAATCCTCAAGGATTTTATTGGGGATACGGGTTGGCTCCGTGTTTGTATTTTTCCTACAGTGCCCTCAGCGACCAAGGCCAGTCCGTGCAAAGCAGAGGGGGAGGTCAAGAAAGAGGAGGGGGAACTTGATGAGGTCAAGATCATAACCGAGGATGCCTCCACAAGCCTCAATAACCAGAAGGAGAAGGTACTCTTGATCCGTAATGGCCAAGTGTTTTGTTAGAGGAGCATACCTAAATACATCCATTGTGTCCACTATTTACCCATAATGCTTTTCTCACATTATGTCTCATGAGTATGGGAGAGATGCATGTTTTAAATGTTCAGACAGACAACGTTGTGTGACGTTTGTCCTCCTCGCAGGCGAATGGGGTGCCAGGCTGCAAAAGGAGGCACCAGGAGATTGAGGGAGGCGTGAACTCCAATACACCCTTGGAGTGCAGGCTTAAGGAGTGGAAGGCCACAGAGACTTTTCATTCTGGAGCTGTATTCTGGCCCTCAGCCTGGAGAACCAAACTCTGTTCCTGTGTCAGCTGCAAGGTTTGTCTTATCACCTAACTTTGGCTGCTTATGCAGGGTTTGCGTTAACTGTTTATACTGACAAGGCCCAAAAAGTCTAACCTACGACAGACTCAAAAGTATTTGGACAGACACCAATGTTTGGTTATTTTGGCTGTGTATATCAGTACTTAAGGCTTTGCATTTGGAGGTCTGTTGCTGTTGTCTGACAACACGAGACAAATAAATAAGAATAAATGATGAGACACAGGCCGGGAATTGCATCTTTATTTAGGGCTTTCGAGTTTGACCGTCGCCGTTAACAGAATGACCATTCATCACCGTGAATCTATTGCTCACCCGTGTCCTCAAACAGAGCTCCTACAGCGACGCTGGCGTGTGCTTCCTCCTGGATGAGTCTGACACGGTCCTGGCCTACGAAAACAAGGGCAAGACCACGGAACAAGAGCAGGCAGGAGCCACAGAAGGTCGCGACCCGCTGATGTCGGCTCTCAACACCCTGGGCCGGGTTCAGCAGCTGGAGATCATCCACGGTACGGAATAATGGTGGCGTTGAAGAGTTGGTGAGAGAGAGACTCTCCCTACGCCTTTTGCATCATACATTACCGTCAGTGAAGTGAATAAGCGATACCGTCTGAAAGGGATTGACGTAGTCAGGGTTTGGGGGGTCGGCTGTTATTGGACTGGTATTTCCTGAGTGGTTTGGAAACCAAGGCGGGTGGTGACAATTGTTTGAATCTTAAGGTGTTTTTTTTATTTCCTGGTTCTCAGGGTACAATGACATGAAGACTGAGCTGAAGGATTTCCTGCAGAGATTCGCTGCAGAAGGAAAGGTCGGTCAAATCTGCCCCTTTATTGGGAATTATCCATTTAAAACCATTTTCTTTCAACAATTTTTTTTTCCCCCCACTCCATGTTTTATACAATCACTGTGAAATAGGGATAGTGTAAAATCCCTGGTTTATGTGAAGTATCTGTCAAGTATTTCTCCACGCGTAAATGTAATTAAAATGATGATCAAAATGATGCGTCGTGCTGAAAGGTGGTACTAACTCTTTTAAAACTTTAAATAATTAAGGTGGACACTGCTAAGTTGACTAGTTGTAGTCTGTTGATCAACGCTTGAATAATTGATCTTGTATTGTATGTATGTGAGCAGTCACATGGGCACGCAACACCTGTTTAATTCTCACACGTGTCCGTTGATTACTGAACTACATTTTGCATAAGGGCTGTTTGTGAGACGGGATGTTGACTAGGTGTGCCTCCTCTTCCAGGTGGTGACTCCCGAGGACATCCGTCAGTTCTTTGAACAGCAGCAGAGCCGCAAGAGGCGACGGGCCAACGCGGGCCAGTATTACTGCAGCTGAGCAGGCTCTTTCCCGTCTGGTCTTGATCCGTGCTGTCCCCTCTCTCGATCCGTGCTGTCCCCTCTCTCCCCAGTTCTACTTTAGTCACCCCTTGAACTTTCATTTGCCTTTTTATTTGACTATAGAACTGCTCTTGTTAATTCAAACGTAATGTATTATCCCTTTGCCAGACCACAAATCCAAACCGGGTCAAAGCCTTGTCTAGTTCACTGTTCCCACAACAGACTTTCTTTCAGCTCAGTCTTTTTGAAATTTTATAAATTAGTATTGTGCCGGCTGTTGTAGATGACAGAACTAAATTGCATGAATGCAGTACCCATTAGTACACTTTGTATTTTAAAGGACCACACTTATTGTTACTATTGGATTTTCTGTTCCTTTTTAATGTTCACTCATTAAATCTATAAGTAGGCAAATGTAAATTGTTTTGCCATGTTTGTCCCCTCCAGCAGCTGTGACCATGAAAGTATAGACTTTTTGCTACCATTTACACAGGCTAATTAGTCAGAAATCTGTCAAACTATTAGGGGGATAAGGAATGGCTTTGAGCTCTTTATTGAGAAGCTGAAGGTCCTTCTGATTTTCACAATCACTGTTTCATTTGAAAGTGTTGTTAAAACATGAACAGATGCATGATAAGTTGCTTCAGAGATAACTACCAAAAGGCACACATTTACAGGAAGACATCTCATTTTGGAGGATCAATCTTGCTGCTAAATCTGGATTATGTTGATCTCAGGGTGGAGTTTGGAATGTGAAAGTGTCAACATAGTTGAAAGAAAAGTGTAACCCTTCTACATAGCTTTTGTGGTAGCTAAACTCCACTGATTTAAGGAAGCTGCATGCATAGAAATCTAACAATGAGTCCAATGGGGTTTTTGGCCAACATTTGTTTTTTTATTTCTCTTTAACATTGTAAAAAACATTGTTGCAACAACTCTTCCAGTAGATGGCAATGTGGAGACATTCAAAGCACAATCTTGATTTTGTGGTATCTGGTTCATAATATGTTTTGAAGAACTGGTTCATAAACACCAAGATCAATTGGATCCAAGAAGAGTTCTCATTTTGAAGATCCCCAAGGATGCCACCCACCCAAGCTGTTTGTTCTATATGTTCAGCCACACCAGTTTGAAATGTTTCATGGCCATGCAGGCTGGGACCCTCCTTCATCCCTTATTGACTAGGTAACTATGGCAAACCTACTATTGTCAACCTCAACAGCATTTGTAGCCGCATTTCTGTTTTAGCTGTTGTCTAGCTTCATTCATTAAGATTCATCCATAAAAATATGGATTGGACCAGGTGTAATAAAAATATTGTCTTGTCCATGCTGGTCTCAGGGACTAAATGTTGGTTAGGTTACTTAAGTCTGGGACACACATTTCATATGATATGGTACATTTAGTATAGCCAGTAAGAGCAGAGGTTACCTCTTTTGTTAATATAGAATTGTGGTTTGCACGGGTGTTGTGGGATTGGGATGACAGAAACCGCTTTACCTGTTAAGTTGGAAATACCTTCTTGGAGACTAGCAAATGCAGGAAATAGACATCTAGTCACATTTGATATTAAAGATGCTACTGAAGCATTTATTCACTTCAGCATTCATGTAACCATTTGACATCAGAATTGTACTCACTGCTAAAGAAAGAACCCCAAGCCATTTGATCATTTCTATCAAAGCGGTTTATTTAGAATATGTCATCTAACTGCAGATTTAAGGTCACCACTGTTACAACCCCAAATGGAAAGAGTAGAAAAATTGACTTTCTACAATTCCTTACAAGAAATTAGAGCTTTTCTCGCCATATATAAAACAAATACTTAGACATTTGTTTATCTCAACCAATAACGTACAAAAAAACAAAACATTTCAGAGACTGTTTAAAAGGTACCTAAAATCAAAAAGATCTGAAACCACTATGTATATGAAGCGCTGGCTACACTATTACAAAAAGACGTGTAGAGTAGGCAGTTAGAAAAGGCTTGCATAGGACGAAGGTAATGAGGAAGCCCAGCCACTGGCAGGGAAGGCACTTTATTCTCGATACGAGAGAGGGAGGATTGAAGATCTGGAAGAAACGACAGAACAGTCTTAAGTGAATAAAACTAACCAGAATCAGCAAATGGGTAATTATATCTCACCTGATGGTCCTGATCTTTGTGCTTTAGCCAACTATGTGTTTTTTGTACTGATGAGGTAAACGCATACATATGGTATGACAACAACAGAGCTGGCTTACGCACAAAGTCTGGGATCAGGCTGTTTAATAGCCACCCTCCTAACCAGCCCCCAAAAAATGCTGGTCTTGGTGAAAACCTAGAGAATAGTGTCTTCAAATATTTGACGTGATAAAAGTAACTAAGGGACTTCCAAAGTGAACTCAAAATGCAATACATTTTGAGAGGAAAACGTCACTCCCAACATGCCAAACTTGCCAGCGGCTAATGAAATCGATGTCATCTTTTTAACTTCTTGCTACTAATTAGTGATTTCAAAAATGCAGTTTTGCACGTTTTTTTTGTTTTTGTGCAACAGCGAAACCCTGTGTACAAATTGTTATACATCTTCAATGATCAGCACAACAATGCATTTTATCCCATCAAAACCTATACGCAATTACTCTGAATCAAAGCTGCATCTAGCCTACAAATTAAACTCAACTTCTTCATGTCATCCGAGCACAGAGCCCCCAGGGAGGACAGATGCCTTCAGGGACAAGAAGGCATCACAACAAAGGTCGCCCAAGTGAGGCAGGCTTAGCACACCCCATTGCCCAAGTGAGGCAGGCTTGGCACACCCCATTGCCCAAGTGTGGCTGGCTTGGCACACCCCATTGCCCAAGTGAGGCAGGCTTGGCACACCCCATTGCCCAAGTGTGGCTGGCTTGGCACACCCCATTGCCCAAGTGAGGCAGGCTTGGCACACCCCATTGCCCAAGTGAGGCAGGCTTGGCACACCCCATTGGATCTTAAGTTCCTACCTACATGTTACTGCAGTCACTTTCCTCATTCAAGGCTCTCCACCTCCCCCCCCCCCCCCCCCCCCCCCCCCCCTTCACACCATCAGTTCTGGACAACCTCAATGGCCTGCCGGTAAGAAGGGGAGTCTCAGTGGACCGGCCAAGGGGCGGGGTGGCCACGTGGCTATTTTAGATCTCCAGTAGCTCATACCAACAGCCTGACCCCCTGCTGATTCAGGGCAGACATGCCTTTTGGGAGAGCTGGGCTGGGGGAGGTACTCTGGGTACTGATTAAAAGGATAAGGCTACAGCACAGAGGTGTCTAAAGGGTGCTAAGAAGTTTAGCGGCCTGCACAGTGAAAGACCCAGAGTTAGCAAAGGGCTACACTGAAAGGGCTACACTGAGATTATCCCTACTCAGACACAACCTGCACAACAGACAGTATCATTAAGGGGTGTCTGGGTTTTATGTACTTTTTTTTTAATAAATGTTTTTGTGTAAAGAAGAAAATGTAAAGCGGCACTTTAAAGATCTGTCTAACATAAAGGGCCTTCCAAACCTCCTCCCTCTTCCAATGACAACTGCACCTCTCATTCACAACCAACTATCTTTGCTACTGGAAACAATTAGCAGGAAGGCCAAGGAAACAATATTCCCCAGTATGATATGGTCTGAGCAAATAGCCATATACATCAAGATAGGTTTCAAAGCTCTAGCTATTTGCCCTACAGTCTGATCATATACTTTGCAACCTACTTGAATAAAAGCATTTTGTCATTTCTTCTTGGTGATAAACTTTACCGTTTGCCAACATAAGCCCAGGAAGGCCAAAAGCCACGTCCAACAGACTTCAGATGCACTTAGCCAAGGTTATCCCAGCGTGCTTCACAATCAGAAGTCATTTGAAAATAAATTCATTACATTTCTGACCAGTACATGCATCATCCAATGCTTTGAGTCAACCGGGTGACTTGATCAAATTTCCAAAACTGTATAGCTAAACCCTTTAAACAGTATCTACACAACCTGGTGCATTTGAGTCAACCAACCATGTTCAAAAGGATTACGAATAAATAACCACAAGGAAAAAGTCTGAGCTCCTTTGTTTCTCTGTTACATTCTGCCTTGAGAATCGTGATCACATTTTCAATGTCAAAAAGGATTTACCAATTGGACTGTTGAAATAAATCAACTTGTTCATGCGACACGGTTTGCTGTGAGGAAAAAACATTTGCTTACCATCAGAGCAGAGTGTCTTCCTCACAGACAAACACGAGGCATCCGCATTATACAGCAAACCGGTCACCAGGTCACCAAACATTAAACGGTTTCAGCACAAAATCAGGGTTTCTCATTGGATAGATCCAGGTAGCCCGTTCTGCTCCCTTTTGAAGCCACCTGGCTCACTGGTATAGTAAAGCCAAGTGGCATCGTGTTGAGGAACACAGTGAACTATAGAGTATGTTCCAATAGTAGTATAACTGATGCGCAATACAGCAATTCAATCCCTCAAAAGGAAGATGATTACAGCAAACCACAGTCACTGTAATCTCTTGACAATGCAGCACAATGGAGGCTTTTGAGAAAAGGGAGGAAAAAGCTGTTGAGATTCTGAATCAAGAGTGCCCATGGGAGAGCCTGTTTTAATTGAAGTCATTATATTCAAAATTCCACAACAGTAACTAATAAACAATCCCCCCCCTGCCTACACACACACACACACACACACACTGACATCATTATAATCGGTGGTTGTTAGGAACAGAACGCCAAAGGATGGTGACCCTAGGACCTGTTCAGATCACAGTGGAGGAAGACGCTGAGTGATGGGTTTGAGGAACTGGGCTGGTTTTGTTTAAGTGTATCCACAATGGCTGCTGGACCATATTATTGAGAAGGCAGAAGTGAACCGTCTCAGGTCTGCATTTTGATGAACCCCACAAATGGCTGCAGAAGTAAAGGCAAGTAAATTCTGCTTCGGACCTTGATACACGTTGCCATTCCTGTGTACCTTTGTTATTAGGGCATGGCACTTGAAACAGCAGAGTTCTGGATTCACTTCCCATTGGGGGCCAGTGCAAAGTGTTAAACCTCTATGCACTCACCACTGTATACTCTGGATTAGTGTCATTTTAAAATTCAGATTCCTTTTCAACTACAGTGGTGGCAGATCTGACTCTCTACAGACCCATTGTCACTAGACTACAGATTCCAAAGCTGATGTGCTTGTGTTTCTTCCCTTTGCACAGAGTCTTTGCTTTATTTGTAAACAACAGGCTAATATCAAATTTTACATTATTGTGTAAAATTACTTAGAAATTCTAGGGACCTTATGATACAAAGTTAAGCTTTGTAGGTGAACACATCTGCCCTAAAGTAACACAGCACCACCAATTAAAACAATGAGATACTTTGAAACAACTCTTTAACCCAACAACATGTACATGCATAACCCTTTGATATTGATTGAACTCAAATAACTGGTATACAAATAGTTCTGGTAAAACTGTGTAAGGAAAGTCAGACCTGCAACCACAGTCTTTTAATGAAATGTAACTAATTAAACCTGGGAAACAAGTGTTATCCTAACAAACTTCAGTAAGCTTTCAACCACAAACTTTATCACATTGGAAGATATTGCTTGTCGGTCTTTTCGCTAACTATATATGGCTGGTTATGTAGAATCCTTATGACTAGCCAAACGGCAAATTGAGACAATGCTGAACTGTCAATCCTAATTGTGATCAGATTTTCTGAATAAATAAAAAAGTTAACTAGCAGGTGGCTATGGTGCAAAATGTTAACATTGTTAATGTCATGTTTTGTGCTTTAGAATAGCCTACTTATCAAGTTTTTTTTTTGTATATATATATATATATATATATATAGATTTTATATATATATATATATATATATAAAATCAATCAACTAATTATATTATCGTACCACATGTTTACTGTGCATTAACCTTCAAATAAATCTTATTTTCACAAGCCTTCCTCCAGAGGAAAAATCTGATTTAATTGATTATCACCTCAGGTTATATGGAATTAGGAGTGAGGTAATGTTCTTCACAGCAGGTTAGTTCTAGAACTCTGATGTAAAAAGAAAACATACAATTCAGCAGTTGCTGGAGTTTAAACCATTAAGCGCTAGACACTGCTAGTATTGATCCCAAGTGATTTTATTATACACACGTTTCGACCCTTAGGTATTCATCAGGCTTTACAACCTGGTCTTGGGAATACGCAAATGGTATGTATATTTGGAATTTGTATGACCTTTTAAGCGACATTACAATGCACAGCTAAACATATAATATGTTCAGAATTTGCAAAACCTTATTGTGTTCAGAATGCTACAAAAACATGAACACTAGGTATAAATAACATTAAAAAAATTAATGGTTAGGTATCACTGTGCTGGGGTTAGGTTTATGTTCAAGCATTATAGTTGGGGTTAGGGTTTGGGTTAGAAAATGCAAATTCAAAAAAAGATTTGGATTAATGTCAAGCTTTCCTTCTCCAACAGCCTATTTAACAATACAAGTGCTCACCACTGCCTCTAAAGACATGTCTGTAACCTTAGGAAATGTAACATAACATACCAAATTGGCAAATTTACATATACCCCAAAAATATTTCCATAATAAAATGTGCTTGGGAGCATTACTAGCAGTTTGTGGTGTTAACATTGTGATTTGTTAGTTCCATAGGACACATTGCCACTGAAAATCAAACTGGCTACAAGGTGAGACACTTTCGTGTTACATGCCGCACTCAGAATTACTTCACTATGTTTCCAAACCGGTTTTGTAGTATAGGGCTCCGATGTTTATGCTCTTTGACAGTTCTAGATCAATAAATACAAAAAGAAACCCATTAGTGGCACATTAGTAACCGGACCCCTAAATTGGGGAGTACTAGCCAGGCTCCCACAATTTAGTGCCCAGCACTCAGGCTATAAAATGCAGCAGTTAATTATAAAGGGAAATCTTCAAAGTGTAATTGTGGGAGAAGACCAAAAGATCGCTCAAAGCAGTGGATACCCCTCACACATGCGCGCACACACACACACACACACACACACTTTGGTTGTGCAAAGTAGACTTCTTTTGAAGTGACTTTATATATAAGCAGCCATGAAATTATTCTTGAGTGTAGACACATTCGTAGTGGTATAAAGATAATGTTTCCTCTATGTGCAATTGCTCAAATCTTCAATTGCCCGCGCTGATGTACAGCCTGTGGGTCAAAGAATCACAAGAGCCATTACTGCAATTCTGCTTCTTCAAAAGGAGGAATTATTTGTTTTGGGCAGGGTTGCTGAGATTAGTCATTGCTTGGCCAATGTATTTCTAAGAAAAGCTGGGAAGAAAATAAACCTAGAACTCAGCATAATAAGCTTTACTGTACCCTCATCCTGAAATTAGTGGAAGGAAAATGAAACGGACAGCATATTGTAAAAATTCAGAACACGGGGAGAAAGAAGAGGATTTATTCAAGTTTGATGACCAGTCAAGACTATTGGAGGACAAACGTTTGAGTGCGGATCCGGATCCGGAAGACAGAAAGATCAGGAGGCCCAATTAGGGTAATAAGACATTACCGGGCGTTTTGGACAGACAACTCTCATCCAAAACAAGCCTTTGCTCCTCATCCCGCACCATGGCTCTGTGCTGAAGGCACTGAGTCTGCTACACCTAGTCAGGTATGCAGCACCTGGGACTCGCCTCTAGAAGGGATGGGCCTAACCGGAGCGCACGACAACCCCACACCATAGCCGACCAATGACGGCAAGTACACCGGTCACACCCAAATCCTCTGCAGCCAACCACCGCCTGTATCATCCTAGGCCTCTGACGGTCTTGGAGTGTCAGAGTGCAGACTTCCTGTAAGGATACTCAGGTTGGTTGGGCGACCTGCAGTCCCGGGCCCCCGCCACCTCATCTGGGAACGTCTCCACAGCCCGAGTGGGTCCCAATCCACAAGTCAGGTCCGTTTCCGTGCGAGCGCGTCCCCTCAGGTTGTGCGACGCCCCAGCTGCCTGCACTCCTCCGCCCTGCGTGGCCAGAGCCAGGTCCAGCCTCTGGGGCGGCTGTTCCAAAACATCCAGACGGAGGGGATCGCCGACCGTGCCCCGGCAGAGGTTCATCTGTTGTTCGTCGGGGACGTAAGGCGGAGGGGCCGGGCCCCCACCGAGGGGAACCCGACTGTGACTGTAGAGGTCGGGCCTGGAGAAGGTTACATGGCGCCCGGGAAACTCGTACAAATCCGGATATTCCGATGCCTGGGCCTCGGTCTTGGGTTCTGCGGCGTGCCTCTTGCGGGAGGCATGTGGACCGTGGCGGCTCAGGTGGCAGTGGGGCATGGCCGGAGGAGCGGTGCAGGGGTGAGGGTGGGGGTCGTGAGGCTCCACTTCCATGGGGACTTCAGGCAGGCGGCGCTCCTTCAGGGTCATAGCCGACACACCCATGGCAATGTCGGGCATGAATTCGTTGATGACTGGCTCCAGGTTCTGCAGGAGCAAACAAACAATCAGACCTTAAGACCCTAAGACACCTCATTCCAGACCAAAACCCCATTGACAAGTCATTCCAGACCAAAACCCCATTGCCACCTCATTCCAGACCAAAACCCCATTGCCACCTCATTCCAGACCAAAACCCCATTGCCACCTCATTCCAGCTCGATAGCACTCGACATCCCCGTAGCCACCTCAGAGAAACACTACAGCTCTGAAGTCCTGTAGACCTCTACTCTCCTCACCCCTTGCTTCTCCGGATGCGGACCGCGTACGCCGCCGCCCTGAGGGTTGGTGCAGTCTGGCGGCTGGGGCTTAGCCCCTGGCGGGTAGGCCGGGCTGCCGTGTTTGGAGGAGGAGCCTGTTGTGCGGTGGAGCAGACTGTGGTTGCTGGGGTAGGAGAAGGAGCGCGACGGAAGCTGGCTAGGGACACGGCCTGGCCTCCACCCACTGGCTTTGAGTTGGGCGTGGTGAGCGGGCGTGGCCGGCGGATGGTAGGGTGGTGGGGGAGGGGGCAGTGGTGGATGAAAGCCCGCCATTGCATCCAGGTCATTGAACATGCTCTCCACCGCTGGGCCGCTGTTGACCCGGCAACGCCCTCCGCCGCCAAGCGACGGCTGGCGCAGCGCAAGGATGGGGCTCTCGTCGCCAAAGCGCTCCTCCGGGAAGAACTTGTGAGGGTTCTGCGGGCGTGAAAGACAACATCAAGCGCAAAATGAACGAGGGAATATCCTCTATTTCAATATTGAATCTCGTTTTTTAATATCACTAACGTCGCTTTATTGGGTCTTGCTGTTACCCATCTCCTAATGATGGGTAACCATCACTTGGGACGTGAATTCATGGGTGGCCTCTCACCTGCAAGAGCTCGGCGGCCGCGTCTGGCAGGCCAAACTCACGGAGCACGCGGATCTGCAGCTCGTAGCTCACCGTAGCGCCCTCGCCACAGTTCAGGGCGTACGCCCGCTGCACCTGCTCCGTGTGACGTAGGTCCTGCAGCCTCCGAATCATCTCCTTGACCACCGCCAGCCTGGGAACTGAGAGTACATTACATCATTGAGAAGGCCGGCCGGTCTGGCAGTGATGCCGCCGCCTCAAGCGGACGACCACTACGGCGGCTAGGCTGGAGTTTTCAGTAGATCACTTTCCGCCTGTTCACTTTGGCAACGAGAGAGGCAAAAAAAATACAAGAGAGTCCATCCTTTGTTACGGAGGGTTAATATAAAAGAGGAAGCATCTTCTCATATTAGATTGCCATAACAAAGGTATCGTAACACGTTGTTGTCGAGTTACCATAGCAATTGTGCACTTTCAGTACATTTGCCGTTGCAAAAAGACAAAAACAACAAAAATATCGTCAGCCTTGTGTTGACCATTTTCCCCCATTCGTTACTCCACCTACCAGGTATCTCATTGGCCACCACCGAGGGTGGGGTCGCCTGGCTACCGCCGATTTGCTGGTGGCTGATCATGTGACAGCACTGCGGCATGGCATTGTTGACCATGTAGAGCGTGTCCGGCACATTGGACATGCGGACCATACGCAGGCGCACAAGGTCGGTTTGTTCCACCATTATGTCATCAAGTACAGACTGAAAGAAAGCACATAAACAGGAAGTGTGCGAGTGAGGAGGAGGGAGAGAGAGAGAGAACAAGATATGGGGTCAAAGACATTTCGTATTTAGCAGGCGAGTTGGCATAAACACTGGAATGAGCCATTTCAATCCACCCCTTGTATCTTACATCTTGACCAAACTGGTCGGGCACTTGTATCTGAAAGTTGGTCTTGCCTGTTGCAATCATTTCGTCCAAATGCAAATGTGAGCCAATATTATTCATTTGGAACATACAGGGCCCACCATAAGTATCGGGATGGTAGAGTCAAAGTCGAAAATGTTGCTAATTGATCAGGCGTTTCCTGTAGCATTTATTGTTGACAGTAAGAGCTGTGAATGTGTTGTCTGTAATGGATGTGTCTGTTTCTAACACCATACGCCTCACAGGATATGTTGTTGTGTGACTAGTGGAGCCTAACGGTATAATGTGGGGTCTGGTACGGCCTGACGAGATACAGCCAAAGGCCTTTAAGCTGAGCCTGACGCCACCCCGAGTCTTGTGACTGATAAGTAAGTGCTGTATTGAATCCTAATGACTGGGAGCTGTAGCACCTTTATGCCGATAACAAAGTACGACTTCAAAAACCTTGACTTACAATGAGTGCAGGCAGAGATGTTTCTTTTTACTTGGTGAGAGTTAATCTGTCTCCCAATATAAGAGAATCGGTGGGGTTACTATTTGGTTCTGATCCTCCCCACCTCAGACAGGGGAAAAATAAAGCCTTTGTATTATTAATTAAACCTGAGACTTGACCGTGTCTCATTCAGAATTTCCAACACAAGTCTCAGTGCTATCCTTTTCTTTTGCCTGGAGTTTGACGTCAGTAGACATAATCCAACATGAAGATTAGTGAGCAGTCTTATGAAAAACATTGGGATGCTAAAAGAAAAGAGCAACCCAGTTAGAGCAATAGCAAAAAAGCAGTGTAAAACCAAATTAACAGTTTGGTATATTCTGAAAAAAAAAGAAAACACACTAGTGTCTTCAGCAATTGGGAACAACTAGGTCAGCCAAGGAAAACAACAGCAGTTGATGGCAGATAAATGACCAGAGCTGTACCCAAACAAGTGTCCATGAAGTCACTAACAACCTCCAGAATGCTTGGGTGAAAGTGCCAATCTTCTGTTGACAGCCACATTAAAGGGATTGTCAGTCCTAGATCCATATTTGGGTGAAATAACACCTCAAGTTGTTCTTGAGGCCCCATGGAGTCACAATAAGCCCATTTTCCTAGCCAGGAATAAGCATTTTTAGCATGGTCAAAATCCAGGTCTCCTGAACAACAAAAGCTCTTGAGGGAAAAGTAAATACGCTAGAATGAACAATTACTGAATTTAGTTTGCAGTGTGTTTTTAGTTCGCTTCCGCTTACATGCAATGCAGCTTTTGTTGCTCAGGATGCAAATTCAATTCAGGAATTTGGACGATGCTAGTAATGCTGATTCCAGGTTGGCACAGACGCATTGTCTCTTTACCCAAATATTAAATAGAGGACCTATCGCTTTAAAGGCTACACTAAATAAAACCTCTGATCAGCACCAAAAACATAAAGGTGAAATAAAAGTATATTTCTAAAAAGTATTAAAATCAGCCAGTACAATTTTTGAAAACCTGAATAGACAGATGTGATGACCCAAAGCATACCACCTCATCTGTAAAGCATGGTAAGGAAGTGTCATGGCATGGGCCTGTATGCTTCTGGAATGGGCACACTTATCTTTATAGATGTAACAAATGGTGGCAGAGGCAAAATTAATTCAGAAGTGACCAGCAGCATCTTGGCTACTAACATAAGAACATGCCACCGGACTCCTTTGGAGTCTGCCAACGCAACCAGGGAGTTCACCAGGGGGGTGAAGAAAAACATTTTAGATTGGACAAGTAAATCTATCGATTTAAATAAAATGGAGAATGCATTTCACTGAAGAAAGAAACTCCTCCCACAACTCAAAATGGCTGGCAAACCATCTCAAAGGACGATGGGAAAAATAGGTGATGTCAATGGGTTGCAAACTCATTTTTGGTAATTCAAGGAATCTGTGGCTAAATCCTAGCTTTCATGGTTCTTATATTTCCTTCAACGCTTATGCTCTCATGTAATGGAGGGATGGAACCCTGAAATGTATGTTACTCTTAGTTAGTAATGCATGTTCAAACATCCAAAACTAAAAGATGACCGTCCTTGTGCCGCCTTTTCATAATTTAACCGCATTTTTAAAATGCTTTGAACATACAGCAAAAATAGCACATGTCCCATCCCCTATCGAGGGCACTGAACAGGAAAATATTTTTTTTAAAACAATGTATTCCCCTGTTCTGACAATACAAAAGTATCCATTTATCGTACTGAAACTTAAACCTTGACAATATAGATTTTCATTCAAAACCCTTTACCCCATTTCCCTCACTAATTCCTTGAAATCCTGAAGGTCCTGCTTCACTGCAGCAACTTCCAGCAACTTGGGATGTCAACATGAGTCTTCAGAAGCACATCCAATTCCATTCTTGTTGCCATCTGGTTTTTATGCTGCTCGACCAACCAGGTAGATTAGAATAAAATCCATACGCTCCAGAAAGAGCAAACTTTCCAGCCTTCTATCTCAATTCAGCTGACAGGTGCCAAAGCCGCTACAAGGCCGCTGGACCGGGACAAGTCAAGGCAGCTGTATTAGATTACTAAACCCCGATGGAGTCAACCAATTGCACCGCCCTCCGCAGGATCCGCCGCCAGCAGGATTCAAACCCTGCAATCATTTATTCGAGGCGGGAGAAATACAGACGCTACATGTCCGGTCCAGTCGGGGTGTTGGACGCCTACCCCTCTGCTGTGGTGATTCACAGTGGGTGATATGAGACAGAGCAAGTGGGCCCACCTTGGCTTCCTCCACGTAAGGTGAGAAGAGGCGAGGTCGTACATATATGCCGGCGCTCTTTTGCCTCAGCCAGGCATTGGCCTTGCCCCCCTCCGCCGTGGGCAGCATATCTGAGGGAGGGGTGCTGATCAGACCCCTCTTCATCTGGGGAGGGAGGGAGGGAAAGAGAGAAAAGGGTTAGGGAGCAGGAAAAAGAGAAGGGAAGTCAAAATAAAGGGGCCATGTGTGACATTGTTACTGCACTGCTAGATGAAAAACAAGCACAAATCACCATCTGCAGTTCTATGCTTCAAATACTTTCCCCATGAAAATGTCTGAGACATTCCCATTTCTGTCTGGAAACAGAAGTATTTCCCACGACACGAACAAGGGGTTTGTGGCCTTGTGTAGCTCACGCTGAAAACAGGTGGCGCCCAAATATACGCATTGTGGCGGAGGTCCGTTCATTTAATTGGTCTAAATGCGCGATAGGTCAGATGTTCTTCATATGTCATGATGTCATTTTAAGGCAACACATACAGTCATAAATACAATAAACTGAAGGGTCTTTCGAGTCTCTTGATGAAAACAGATTAGTTCACGTTGCTTTTAGGGTTTTCCTTTCACCAATAATAATGACTACTTCCTGGGGAATTGCCGTCACTATCATGTCATGCGGCTATGCCCACATCCTCAACTAGTGCAACGGCGAAACACACAAGGAATGGGGACACAGGGTGTGTTCAGTGCCCTGGTGGGCGCGTTATTAAGAGTTAGCGTGGCTGGCCTGAGCTAGAAGCCCCAGGAAATACCAGATATTTCTATTGGGGACCGGGGGGCAACACTGACATGTGGGGAGTGGGCGCGTTTGTGCCACAATACCTTGGGAATGACGCTACAGTTTTAATAAAGAACGCACTTACAAAACGAACGCACTTACAAAAGAGCGTAGCACTTCCAACACTAGAAACCTCAGTTACATTCCCACAGACGGAGGAGTGTCTTTTAAAATACTAATATTAATAATAATGATCAATTGTGATTCAGTACATCTACTAAATAAACATATTTGCACATTTTATCTCCACAAAATTCCTATATTTCTACATGCCTCAGTCTCGGAAATGTTTAATGCATGCCATATCTCAAAAGACCACCACCATATTCCGTTCTATATTTTCATTGTTCAGTATGCTTTTGTTTCTTACAGGGTAAAATCATGCATGGCAGATCTCAGTTGAATAGCTTTTACAGTGAAATTTTGGCTTTGCATCAAAAGAGAACACAACCTAAAACAAACTGCATCATCTCTGTGGGGAAATAGAATGCATAAAATCATGTTGCAAAAATAGCTTTGGGTTAATCTAAAAACAAAAATCCAAGTGTTCTGTGCCGACGACAACGGAACATAATTGCAGTGTAGAGAAATTCATCATTTTGGTTTGGCCTCAAATCAAAGAATAAAGTGATTTAAAAAATTCAAACCCTTTTTGACTCATGTCAACAACGGTTTTTCCCAACTCCTGTAGTGCAAAATTAAGTAAATTCAAGTGATTGAACATGTTTTTCTCCATGTGGTGTTTTTTATTTTATCGGAAGCAATCAGGGAGAACTGCGAATAACTATCTCATGCATACAGAGTAGTCTTGAGAGCATTACCATTGCTTAGCAACCAGGCCTTATGTAAAATGATTGTAGATCACAGTGCTCAGAGGGAATGTCATTTAAACAGACTACCGGACAAGCACTGCTGCAGCCCCATGTTGATTGGATAAGGGTTTATGAGAGCCATACAATCATGGTTCGTCTTTATAAAAGGTGACATTCAAGCCCTTTGCAGCTTTCGAAAACAAACCTAAGACACTTTTCTACACTCAATAAAATGTATTTCACCACAATAGATCAGATGTTATAGCGGCACGACAGCCAAAATGTTGTTCCTTGAAAACATTTCACACGTGGTATATGTATTATCTGGCTAGGCAAATCAATAACGCAATCAGTCAAAATAAGTAAACAGCAGCGCACAGTAGCTTTGGCAACAATAACAAATGTTAAGCACTTACATTGAACTTGCAAAACACCAGCAACCACAGTTAGTTCCTGCACATTCAATGTGCAAATGTAAAACAATGTGCATACCCTAAGCTGTGCTATCCTGTGTACGTTTGATGCTCTAACTTGTTACTAGGGGTGTAACGGTACGCCTGATGCCTGACACAGGCCAACTGCCGGTTGACTTGTGGTTACGAATTCGTGGTCCTTGTTACTCAAATTACAATAAGACATACATTTGTTTTTTGTCAGTTTAGAAACTTTTTGGGGAATTTAACATCTAACGTGCTTCTGGCAAAAGAGAATCATGGGGTCTTAGATCAATCTTTAGGTTACTGTTATTTCACGCAAATAAAAAATGTTCACATGGCACTAATACATCCGCCAGCTTTTGAGTTTCTGTAAGGTTTTGGTTAACCCACAAGAGTTATCATAATTAGAAATTGTGTCATCCTGCACATGCTGTAAATAAATTGCCTGATATTACACGTTTGGCTTTTTAAACGAACACGGGCTAAGCAAAGGTGGCGTAAGATGTTGCGTTGATCTAAAGACAGTTTTTTGGGGGGGATTATTCCTCAACCTCGTGTACACATGGACACAGTTTGCTTTATTACAAATGGATCATTATATGTCTATGGCATAAGAGGCACCCAGGCGAGTTAGGGCAGAGACAATGCATTTTTTAAAGCAAACATTTAGCTGTAGATGAAATGCGATGTCTGGCTGCAGCTTTCCATTGTGTAGCAAAACGCATCGTATTTTTCTCAGCATTATACCCCAGGGGGGTAAGGAGGTAGAAACGGCCCATGTGCTTGGACACGTCCCTCACCGATTCAGAGAGGACCTCACTGTTGGGGGGCAGTATGTGTTCAGTACGAACATAGGGCAGCAGAGGGGACAAGATCTCCTTCAGCTCCTCCAGGTCTAAATCTCTCCTCTTCACCCCTCGCTTGTTCACACTATGAGCAGTGCCACTTAGGAGGTTGGGCTCTGAAGAAGGGGAAGAAAAAAAAACACGGATTATTGCATACATCCATATTTTAAATCACCTTCCCAAACCCCCATTATTGTGAGCAAGGCTGTGCATTTCACTTAATTTCTATGGTATTTGGGCCTTGGGTAAATCCTGCTGTACAGTATACATAACAAAAAACATCCACATTCAATGGCTGGCACGGAAGTGGGCACTAAGGCAAAGAAACTTTGTACGATTCATCACCCCCATGCTAAAAAACACTAAGGAGATGGAATTGAATTCCTTTTGAGCGGGGGGGCTTTCTGTACTGCTGTATGTGCTGTTTGCTTGTGTCTGGATTAAGTGGTTTCCTGAGACAACAATGCAAACTGCCGGGAGAAAGCTATAGTTCAAAGATTATCATTGAAGAATCTTCCTAAAGAAACTGCATCCAACATACAAGGCTCAACTTGCATAAAAAATGGAACAAGTAAAGGAGAGAACTTGGCAACCTGTCCTCCAGTTGGGTATTATCTAGGGGACTTAGCTCCACATCTTCATCATGTATTTTCTATCCCTTGACGAGTTCAGTTAATGTCTTCAAGGTTATTCCCTTTTTTTCAACTAAATGTCTTGAAGATCATTTGCATCTGATGGAGAATCTATGAGCGAAATGTTTTAATTGGTTAACAACACTGTACAACATACATAAATGCATGTTTCGATCCGGGTCTACAGTAGATAAATAGTAATAATTTTGCATGTACTAAACACACTGCAACCTACTATGGAAGAAAATCTATTTTACGAAATGTATCTTCCAAAGAGCTAAGATTAAAACCCGACCTTAATCTGACCCTGACCATTAGGACCTTGTGATGAAACAATATCCAACCGGGTGTCAGTGACAGCAGGCATCTTCAAAGAACTACAGAAGACAGGAGAGAGGAGAACCAAAAGGGCAGAAGATGGGGAAGGAATAACGGTACAAAAGGACAGGGAGAACAGAAGATGGGGAAGGAATAACAGTACAAAAGGACAGGGAGAACAGAAGATGGGGAAGGAATAACAGTACAAAAGGACAGGGAGAACAGAAGAAGGGGAAGGAATAACAGTACAAAAGGACAGGGAGAACAGAAGAAGGGGAAGGTATAACAGTACAAAAGCAGCAGCCGGACAAAGGAAGGAAGGTGTCTTGCCTCGGTCGGCCATCCTCTTGATGAGCTGGTGCTCTCCCCACTTGATAACATACTTAAGGAGGTCCTGCTCGCTGGCCTGTGAACAAACACGGTTATAAGAATCAGTGGGAGAGATTAGTTTACACCACACAAATATTTTTTCAATAAGCTATTGGCCAAACTCTGATTAGCCTCTAACTGATGAACCCCCATCTACACCTAACTTTTTGCCTCCATATGGTTTCTAGTATTGTGAAGTAAATAGACAGTTAAGTAGAAAACATTTGTTAAACATTAGGCTTAATTTAGGTTTAAAAACTGACCCTTAATGACCTTCTACGTAAGTCCTTATAAGATAGATGGAAAGGGCTTTGAGATAAACCACCTAAAATAAGATAATACAAGAGGTCCATGGTAGTAGATGAGTAGCTCTGTGAGGTATTCCAGAAAGCACACAAGGTGGATCTTTAAGGGAGAGTTAAGATGTATAATAAGTGAACAGTGGCTCTGCAATGAACGCAAGATGAGCCATCTTCCTAATATCTGGAAAAATAAGTAAAGTAAGATACACTAATCAAACATACTATGCCTAGGTAAGATCTTCCCTACTTTGAACAAATAACAATATTTGAGGTCTGAATAATTGCAAGTGGTCGTTTGTGATTGGTGCACGCACACAGGCACCCATACACAAGTCTCTAACCTGTAAATAGTCCGACTGTAGGGCAGCCACCAGGTGTTCCTTGCCCAAGTCGTAGAACACGTCTGAGGTCATGACGTGGCTGAAATCCTCGCATAGGAAGTGCATGGCCTGCCGATACACCCACTTGGAGCCATAGGGCTGCGAACTCCACTTCAGTATGGGCACCACCGTGTCCAGGGAGATGTTCTCCACCACAATGTCCTCACAACCTGGACAGCGAGAGATGGACATAAATACACTGCTCCCAACATTTTTAAGTGAAAACGTAATCATTGTCGTTACACCATGTCAATGAAACCTCAGGGGATATAAATCTGTCAAGTTAGAAAGCATGATTGATTGTGAATCAATGTCAACGGTTTTGGTGCAAAACAACCCCCCAAAAGGGAATGGTGTTGCAGGTGGTGGCCACTGGCAATAGCTCCGACCTTATCCTTTCTGACTGATTCCTCTCTAGTTTTGTGTTTTTAAAGTGTCCTTTGCATTGTGCTAGAGTCACTGCTGAAGGCATGAGGCGGTTGCACAGGCAGTCCAGCTCCTCCGGTTTGCTGTTGCAAGAAGGTATCCAAGTACAGTCTCAAAAGCATAAAGGAGATACCAGAAGACGAGCCATACACAAAAAGAGCTGGACATGGCTATAGAAGGCCTTTGCCCCTTTGGTATCTGCTCCTTTGTGTGAGGAGGAACAGGAGGAGCGATGACAGAGCCCTACAAAATGATTGCTGTGCATGTTTCTGATCAAACAGTCAGAAGCAGACTTCATGAGGGCCAGAGAGCCTCTAGTGGGACCTGTGCTCATAGCCCAGCACCATGCAGCTCCATTGGCATTTGCCAGAGAACACCAGAATTGGCAAAAATAACTTAAAATACACTGTGGATAAATACATAATTAATTTGATTATGCAAAGTGTTGTACAGTAATCGAAAGTATCTTAATAACTAAACCAAAATAGACCGTCTGTTAGTATTTACAATCTGTATCAGGGAGATTACACTCCTCCAGAACGTTCCGCAGGTTTTAAGGACCTGGTTCCGCTTCAGACGTACATGGAGATTTGTAAACCTGTCAGAATGTCAGTAATGTCCCTGGGAGAAGACCGTAGTTACCCGATTAAAGGTATGTAAACCTGTTAGAATGTCAGTAATGTCCCTGGGAGAAGACAGTAGTTACTCGATCAAAGGAATGACTCTTTGCATCATATGTTCAGCTGCCTAGCCAATAGTTTGTGATGTCTGCAAAACATGTTTGGTATCAAGAAACAATTACATATTTAGTAATTGTCAAAGTTATTGTTTTTGTGTACTTAGCTAGTAAGAAGGCCAAGTACACAATGAAAATAATTAAACAAATATTTATTTCCAGCTAAACAATTTTTCTTTCTGGATCCTAATACTAAAATACAGAAATGCAGCACCTTAGATAAGCTTCTTATCTAAGTAAAGTTGGGCAGGTGCGATATGGCCTTTTAAATATTCACAGAACACTGGGTCCATTAGAACCTGAGAGTTAAGACTCGCATCGTCGTTTAAGACAAATGTCACAAAGGTTTATGCAGAAAATTACTAGCCTGTGTCACGACATAATAAAAGTAGGGGAAAGAGCAGAAATTTGTGATTTGTGTTGAAACATTAAGGACATGTGTTGAAACATCTATAACACCAAATTAATTAATGTTTTTCAGGATTTCATTTTTCAGTATTTAGTGCTTGAAGTTCAGAAGCATGGAAGGAGAAACATAAATCAATGTAATGGTTTAGTACAGTTTGACAACCCAGAAGACAAACTCTTGTTAGGAAATTATGAATTATGCTCTAGAAACAGAGCAATGCGGTCTGTGCGCTGAGACAAGCCCCAAGAAGCCAGCATACAACGGGCGTAGTCTAAACATGAAGGCAATTGAAAATGATCATTACCCAGGACTTCGACAAATTAATTAGAAAGGTTGCGAGTCTTTCTCAGTGATTCAGCGTAGACTTATGGGATTACAATGTCTGGCAGCCCCCTAAGTCCATAGCCGTCGTGGGTAGCCTCTGCTTTCTTAACCTGCGAGTGCTGAAAACGGCTTGAATGACAGTGGATACATGGGCCACGTATAGACGGTGTGGTTCCTCCAGAATGGGGATGAGGAAGAGTCAATATTTACTTGCCTCTAGCTTATGGTGGCATGGCTCAACCCAAAGAGCTATGCCATGAGAACACAAATGCTACGCTATAATGCAACCAATCCAGCACGGCATGCAATTTAAAGTCAAGGCTGTCACGATTATGACATTTAGTTTAACAATTTAATTGTTTATAATTTAGTTATGTTGCCTGCAACATCATCCAGCATGACTGGTTGGGTGGTGGGTCCGTGACTGGGGAGGCGTATCCTTGAAAGGTCGCACCGACCTCCACGGGAATCTGACTGCTGTTAGGTACCGGGATGACATCCTCAGACCTTACGCTGGTGCAGTAGGCCCTCGGTTCCTCCTGGTGCAGAACAACGGCCAGCCTCATGTGGCCAGAGTGTGTAGGCAGATTCCGGATGAAGAAGGCATTGATGCCATTGAGTTGGCCACTTGAGCAATTATACAACCCGACACAAACAATTCTGGTGTTGTGCCAAGCTGGCAGAGACTTTATCCATTGCTGTTGGCCAATGATGACTAAGGGGTAAATACATACACACACACACACGTATATATGCAAAACATTACTTTCTGTTTGGTATTTGTAATTCATTTACACGTATTTGTTAAAACAGTTAAGACAAAATGTGGAAGAATTCAAGGATGTGAATACTTTAGACCGTAAAGTCCTTGGCTCACCAACTCAACAGTGCACATCAAAAACAGAAGAACATGATGTAGCCAAAGTGAGATTAGCTAGAGTATAACAAGTGAAAAGTAGATAGCCTAAACCAAAAAAGAAGCTAATTTATGTATTAGTTCTCCATTTTGTTAGGCCCATGTACCAAGAAAGACATTTATCTTCCAATTCTCTGTAACAAAAAAAAGAAAGCAAATTTCCAGAGAATACTGCATATTTATGGTACGGTGGACCAATCAGAGAGCATGTAATGCGTCAAAAAAACAGTTTTTCCACCTGCTAAGGCTGCTTTTCATTTTCAGTTTTGAACCCAACCGCTCAGTCTACTGAAGGCTGCCACTTATCATTATCCTGACAAGCTCAAGTCAGGCAAGACCACTTGCATATTTATTAATTCCCCCCTTTTCAAATGAACCATTCCACAGCTCTATACAACGCAATTTGTTCCTCCACTTTGCACAGAGCCCAAAGGAATAAAGCTAGTTTTTCTTTTCCATCTGGCACAATTTTGTCTAATCATTCTATCGACTTCGCAATTTATTCCTGTCAGCAATCAGTCTCCCTGGGTGTCCTTTTTAAATGTTGTGTTGCACACTAACAATATATATATATATATATATATATATATATAAATAAATATAAAAACTGCTGTATAAATGACCAAATCCACTCTTCAAAAACAGGTATCTAAACAAGCACTTGAGAAGTCAATCTATTTGGAATAGGCCTACTAATAAAAAAGGTGTGCTCAGAGTACGGCCCTATTAAGCCCAGCCAAAAGTGGATTATATTAAGAGTGCCCTTATTGGTGCTCAAACGTTTCTGCCACAATTCAACTGGGTAATGTCTTCACTCCAGCCAATAAACATGAACACCCCCACCAGTCCAGCACATGCATGCAGGTGGATGCAAGGCCAGAACACAACCAGCTCTGTGTATACTGAAATGTAAAAGAGTAAGGTAGCTGCTTTCCTGCCCTCTTTGTGTGTGTTAATATTCCAATGTAAAGCTATTGAATGTGTTATGTAGGCCTATAAAACGTCACTGATCACGTCATGAATTATAGAGGGCAGGAAGACACAGATGAAGCCTAATCCGCCTTAATAAGACTAAAAGGTGACTGCTGCCCTACAATGGAAGAATATTAAAGCACCTAGTGTAGGTAACTGGTTGAAAGAAATGGCGATAAACATGTCTATGGAAAAAATAACTTATATCGTCAAAGGCAAATATAGGAAATTTGAGGAAGTATGGAATCCATTCTTTTCATTCTTGGAGCAAGGCGGTGTTGACGGAATGACACTTACTGGAGAAGGTGTGTGAAAACTAGTGGAATCTTGCGAGAAGCTTCTGTGTGCGAATATATTTGTATCTTCTTGAATTTTTTGTTTTGTGCTGAAACATCTGTCTTTCTGTATTTTACGTATTTGTGTTGGACTGTAGTGTGTGTCATGTTGGTACATGCTTGTACCCCAACTGTTTAAATGTTTATAGTAAAATCCAATGATGAGATTTGAAAAAAAAAAAAAGGTGACTGCTGTAAACAAGCAAGGCACATAATGCATTTCCTCGGTATGTGACCCTTAGTGTGCTAAGAACTAGATATTACTGTATCAGCAGACATAGATTTCGGATCGAGATGGCAAGAGGAGAGGATCTAAGTGACTTTGAAAAAGGGCTCATTCTTGAGGCAGGGATGGCAGGAGCTTCAGTCAAAACGACTGCTCAACAAGCGAGTGTTTCAATAGGAACAGGGACTAAATGTGCATCGGCATTTAAATCTATGGGACAGACAAGCAAACTGGGTCAGAAAATGTGGTTGAAAGCACACACTCAATGGCTGTGATGCTTGTGAATTACTGCGATATGTAAGAAAAGATCAACTCTTTCCCAGGTGAGTAAGTGTCAATGCAGGTCGTGATCAGCCTGTCAGGAACAACAGGGATATTATAAAAAAGGGATGCAGCGCATGAAACCCCTCATTACAAAGGTTTTCTAAGGTGGTTCCCAATGCCGGCCCACCAGCACAGCTTATTGTCAACTAATTATCAGGCTCTTAGAGTTGAAAAATTACATTTTTGAAAATAAAAAGGTGTACAGTTGGGGGTACTCAAGGTCCGGAAATGGTAAGCACCGTTTTAAAGCATGCTTGTAAAGCAGGCACCTTTTTTTTTAACATTGAGGTCATAAAAATTGGAAATTACACCTTCCACCGAGAGCAAAGTCAAGACATGTTGTTATTATGTTCACTGAAGAGCTAGAACTGGAAGAAACACAATGGCAGGACTGGGCTAACATACCTGACCAAAGAATGATGGCATTAATTGATCACAGCATGGAGACTCATCTGAATTAATTTGTCAAGCAGAATCATCAGGCATAAGCAAACAGGAAACGTTAAGTATCAAATTAGAGCCCCAAGACTCACCTTGTGCCAGCATACTAAACTCCAGGAAGAGAGCAATATGGTAGAGCTCCATGGCTTCCTCGGCACGACTTGCTACCTCTCTGCCTCCAGCCACCAGGGCTTGCACCTCCCCCAGGCTCCCTGCTGAAGGGCTTCCTTTCAGCACCAGCGCTAGCTCCACAACGTCTGTGTACATGCAGTGCAAGATGACCCGGGCATACTTCTTGGGGATGATGGACTCATCCAGGATGATGCGTGTGGGTGTCTGCAGGGTGCGTTCCGTAATCTCCTCACCGGTGCGAATACGGCGCTGCAAAAGGTTCCGGAAGAAAGGAGATCGGGCCGAGAGTACGGCCTTGTGGGCACGCAGCTCTTCCTCAGCTGGTCCCTGGACGAACGGCCCACCTCCCACACCTCCCCCAGCCCCAGCCACGGCTGCTACGCCGGCCTCCACCAGCTTCGAGTCAGAAGAGAAGCTGAGCAGCGAGTCGTAGTAGCACATGTGTTCACAGAGGCAGCGCAAGTCCTCCTCCAGGGAGCTGGGTGTGCCGAACTCCTCGCTCAGACGCAACAGCACGTCCATATTCCTTAGCCGCGCGTCCACCTCGGGGCCAAGCTCGCCGGTGTAAAGGTAGTGCAGCAGTGCAGAGAACATGGGCGCGTCCATGCCCGCCGTGCCCACGTCCAGGAGTACCTCGGCCCCGTAGCCCAGCGAAGACGACAGCAGGGTCTTGAAGAAGGGACAGCGGGCGGCCAGCACGGCCCGGTGAGCCGGGAAGCAGGCGTCCTGGAAGATCAGGTCCACGTCCGTGCAGTACTTGTACTGGTAGAGGGCGGCCAGGTCACGCTGCAGGCTCCGGGCATCAGCGCGCGCCAGCCCTGCCTGCAGGCTCAGCTCCTTGAGAGCCGCGGTGCCTTCGTACTCCTCCACCAGGGAGTTGGAGTCGCGCACGTCCCACCCCGACAGGAGCTCACGCATCTGCCGCATGTGGTCCGCCGAGCGGCTGGACTTGCGACGCTTGATGAATCTCCTCCTTAGAGTGGCCAAACCTGAGGTCTTCTTTTTTTTGTCCTGGGACTTCTCGGGGCCAGGCTCAAGGCTGTAAAGCTTTCCCTCGCCCCCATACCCCTGGGGCCCATAGGAAGATGTCCCTGAAAGGAGACGGTAACATTCAGAATTGGTGGGTGAACGACATGGATCACACCAAATAATAATTATACATTCTATTTCTGGTTTTAGGGATGCCCCTTCACTGAAAATTATTTTTATTGAGTATCCTGCACAGTCTGCAGACCTCAGACCAAAAGAGCATCTTTGGCATGAGACGAACAGGCTTATTGTTTGATGCCATCTTATCAGCATAAACCCACATCCCTGCGGATTGCCTTGTACCTTGAACATGGCACGTATGCACCTTTACCTTATGCATCAGTGCCACACCAAAGAAAATTAGAAAGCTCTAGAACAGTGGTTCTTAACCCATTCCTCAGGGAACTGATACCTCAGATGCACTACTCCCATTCTGTTTGCTTTTAAGGCATAAAACCTTGAGAACTCAGAAAGCTCTTGCGGATCCTGACGTCAACGCACTTATTCTTTCGAAGAACCGAACCATTACGAACTCGCCAACCTACTTGGAAATTCCGGGCGTGTCTGTATACGATGCAAACCAGCTGCCCGGTGGCCTTACGAACACCGTCAACCTGTCCCAAGCTGTGATTCCCACTCTGGTCCCAGTGTCTTAGTGCACCAAGGTATCAGTGGCTTACATACTTTCTCCCCATCACACTCACACCAGTCATTTAGTGTTTTTAGATGCTTGTCATGACCCACGTCAAAGGAGGTTTAACCAGGAACAACATGGCCACCCCCACGAGGAGAGTCTTTATTGAAAGAGGCCAGAATTGTACCAAAAAGGGGAGGGGCATTGGTATGATGCGAACAGGATTTTATCTGATCGCGAGAATAACAGAGGCAATGCACTTTGAGACAGTGACTTTAGTGTCGTGGAATTTTTGAGCATAGCCATCTTTTAAAACGTTTTGAGGAAGTATGGTTGTCACGTAAGTATAATACACACAGTAACGGTTTTGAACATTTAGTTAGGGGTGACCACAAACATGCCTCCAAAAGCACAGTGGGGCTTTCTGCAAAACAGTAGCCAAAGAAATCTGGAGTGGACCTAATGCTTTGTGGATGTAATGATTAACAACGCAAAAGTGAATATAGGCAAATGGACTCTGGAAAGAGGGTACTAGAAATAAATGCAATATTACGCTCACCTACAAACGTCTGCTGGCTCTGTGAGTTTCCCCCAAATCGGGGTGAGCATGAATGGGGATAGCTGGAGGCATTGACTCCCATTCTCTCCTTGTTCCACTTCCTCTTCACTTGGACCACTGAGGCCACCCATGAGGTCTCATTCTGCTGGAGTAGAAGTGCCCCCAGTCAGGGCCTGGGAAGACTCAGAACATGGGTTTCAAAGAGGCTAGATTTGTCATTCCTAAGAGAGAGAAGGGAATGGTTTTTGAATTAGACAGGTCACATATTCAAAATATAAATGTATCAGCTGATAATCGAACAACCAAACCACAGACAGTGCAAGCAATATGCTGGAAATGTATCTGGTTTGGTTTTGCCATTTGGTTATATGATTTTGCCAAAAGAAACACATGAATTGCGATTACTTCAGTTTAATGCAGTTTTGCTAGCTACATTACACAATATTACCGTAGCTGGGACCGTGTAAATCTATCAATTTCAGGCCTTATGGCAATTATTATTTCTACCAATTCAGAAAATTATTTTTATGTAAAAACGGAGAGTTGCATTCATTCAACGCGGGTAGTGCCAGCATCTGACTAACCTAGGCTACCATTGGCTCATTTCACAGCGCAGGGCATTACAGCATCCAGAGTTATGTTTACCAGCTATTAAACAACAGCCACACTACAACCACAATGAGCGTGGGTTTACAATATACAAAGACGTAGATTGAGGAAAGGGAGTGTGCAGCCTTTTCATTTGACACAAGAATACGGTACACCTTCTAATGACCAGTAGAAATTCTGTATTTTAGGATGTGCTTTGCTTTTAATGCCATCGCGGCTACTTAATACTAAGCACTACTCTTAGCCCAGTGGAATCAAAAGCCTATATTAATTGATTTAGGCAAAAATGTTTAGCATTGTTGATTGCTGCTTTTGTGTGCAAGTTATAGAATATATTTCCATACTAACATTAGCAATATTGAGCTAGCATTAGTCATCAAATCATTTATTGGACTAGGAAGTATGTCACATTCAAGGCTAGTAACTACAAAATCAACAATGAGGTCTGGAAGCAAGCTGCTATTAACACATTCAGAATAATATGAAAAGCAAAGGTATATGCAAAAGACTGAGAATGCACAAATTGATGAAAGACATTCGGGCTTGGACAAGGACGGACTATCAACATGATTGAAAAGAAACAAATTAATAGGCTAGTTCTCCAGCTTGCGTTATGCGCCAAAACAGTAGCTGGCAGAGATGAGAGGTTATGTAAGTGATGCAATGGGGGTTGGGGGAGGAACATTCCATTGCCTATAAGCAATAGAGGCCTTTGCCCTGCTGATGACCGTATGAACTAGCAAAACTATTAAATAGAACAATTCAAGAAAACTAGATAGAAAAGGCAGCACTATTCATTCCAGTGTTTTTGTCATAATGCCCATGCATCCGTTAATTTACTTCCATAATGGTCCTGCTTTTGGCCTGATTGCTACCTAGGGATTAACAGAAATTGTATGGTTACGTCCCTGCCAAAAAGGGACACAGAGTAAAACCATATTGCAACAAAAGGGTTTTATGAAGTGCATATCAACAGGCATCTTAGTCTTAAACTGAATCCAGAATTAAATCGTTTTTACAGTAAGAATCGAGAAAAGTAAAACACAAACACTTTTACCAGAAAGCTTAACAAAGTATTGCCTAAAATGCTGTATGCTGTACTAGAGTTATTTAAAAGCTCTCAGCATTTTTAATGGTATAGTCCCCTGATTACCCAGCCAAACTCACTGTGAATGTACGCTAGGACAAACTGGGAAAACAGATCCAGTCTCAGCTCTACCCTCCCTCCCAGTTCACTGTCACACTCAATCATGAACGTAGAAATCGGCCCAATTACCGGTTCAACAAACAATTAGCAAGGCTGCCAGTTTTACCCAAATTCGCCCAGAGCGGTCTTGTTTTCTTGTGCATTGCTAAGGAACACCCCCCAAAAAAGAAATTCTTGTTCCTCCCGCCTTTATGGGTTAACTTACCTAAACTCATTTTAATGACTGAGCCCCTAGCCAAAGTTATTCACTTGGTTGATACACAGATTTTTGCAAGAGACAAATACGTAAAAACTTACAGCTCTGGACACACTCGACTACAGCCCATCCAAGGTAGAGAAAGATTTAGAGGAAGAGCAAGTGAAACGAAAATTACATAACACGAACACAACAACAAACGTGAAAGATGTTTGAGTACAAGTTGAAGTGTTTGAAGAACACTACACCAGGCCACTGATCAAAGGTAAGGTGCATACAACAAAAATCAACAGAAATAAGGAGCCATCTGTTCCAGGGCCCCTTCAATTTCTCTCAGGGTCAGAAGAAAGCAAAGCAAGAAAGAGGGAAAGCAACAGGGCACACTGGTCTGCGGTAGCTTCCAGAAGCAGGGCAGACTGACAGGGCAGACTGACTCTAAGGGACCAATGAGGTGGGTACAGAGGCTCCGCAGGCCAGATGCAGGTTGTCAAATCCACCCTGTCTCACACTGAGTGGGACTGGGCAATTAGGGCCTAGGCAGAACAATCAGGGTCATTCTGACCCCAGGAAATATCACTTCCCTATTGGTGTAAAATACTGTGACGTCTGGATTCTAAAAGGATTTAAATATAAAGGCAGGGGTCTTCTACGTTAAAACACATCCATCTTAAGAGTATTTTATAACACAATATTTCAATGGATGAATGCGTTTTTGTCCATGTCCATAAGTGCAATACATCAAAACATCATATATCAGGGGTGGGCAAATATTTTGGCTCGCGGGCCACATCAGGATTTTGAAACAAAATGGAGAATGAACTAGAAAGCTAGTTTCAAAGGTAATAAAACATGTAAATGTTTAAATCTGACAGTCAAACATGTCCTTTTTATGATAGCATCTCAACAACAAAAATATATTATTTTTGTCTACATGTATGAGGTCCAAATGGCACCGTATTGCAGGAAATGACGCAGAGGCTCAAGGCCATTGATCCACCCAATATGGTGCCTGCCAGAGCTGAGCTGTGAATGGCACTTGGGCAGGGCTCCAGACTGCAAACATTTGGCTAATGGTTTCCTTGTGTTTCCTGGTTACATTTTTATTGGTCACATCAGCACAACTTTAAAAACACACATTTATATACGGCCCATGTTTCAGTCAAACAGTAATATGTACCATTTTTCTCCTGATATGAAACTCTACTTTTTTTTTTTTTTAAATAAACTCTGTAGGGGGAAAAAAGTCATGGTGAAAATAAGTGTAATCCTGAAGCAGCCCAAACAAAATCAAAAAAAAAAATTACAGAATTAATTATTGTAGCAATAAACAAATATGCCCAATACTCTATTATACATTATATGATTTGGTGAAAGGCCACAAAAAATGTTTTGGTGCAACCAACTGAAATGTAGTCTCACCATGTTTTTAATCAAAACACATTTTTTTTGTTAATCAGGACCAGTGGATTGGGGAATGCTTGTGTGACTGACAATGCAATAAAAGTAATATTACATGATCATTTTCTCAGCAATTCAAAGGAATTGCAAATTTTGTGAACTACAAATATCAACCGAAAGTAATGAGATTGCAGGACACTAAAAGGCGGCCTGTGTTTGCACCCGTCTCACACTGTTAAAGAAAAAGATGAAGACTATTGTAATAAAGTTAATAGAACAGCTTTGCCTCAGGCTTTTTGGTCCTAGAGAGATGGACCTCTTCTTTTCCTAACAAGCCTTTGTCAATGTTTTCATCGTTAAGACAATCTTGACCGGCAGTCACAGCGGAATAACAGTATCTAATCTAAGGTCGACTATTTATTAAAAAAAAAAAAAAAGAAATTATTGAATTCATATGTAATTATTAACCAGATCCTTATTAGCTTTATATCGTAACATCCACTACCAACCTGCAGCCTCAGTGAAGTGGAGGCAGACTGCAAGCATGTCCAGTGCCTCCAGTCAGTTGCTTCACCCACTGGCTGAATACCCGTCCAACTCATAGGACAATAAAAAGGGCTGACATTTCCATTAGCAGACGCACCATCCTCCCCACACACTCACAAAGCAGGGGCAGCCTTAGGAATGTTCTGTCCGATGCACCCACACGCCAACCCTCCTCTGAAATGTGAGATTCAGCAAATGCAATCCCAGCGAGGAAAAAAAAAAAAACTCTTATTAGATTTTAAAAGTCAGCACATCTACAAGACAACAGAATGTTTTGGGGGAGTTGGTGCTCTTGTACCAAAAAGTATTTTTGGCAGGGGAATGAATGAACGTGGAAATCCTGTTGAAATAGTATGTGTACTCAGCCATTTTATTTTGAATCTATTTTATTCAGTCTCTCTTATAATTCGAACAAAGGCAACGGTTCCCCAAAAATGCAACAAATAGCAGAAAGAAATCACTGACATTCCTGAGGTGAACAGTGATGGAAAAGTGGTAAAGCAATCGTTCCAGTTGTGATAAAAAAAAAAAAAATGGCTTGAGTCAAATGGAAGAAAGGGAGCATATGGGGAAGTACCTTGTTTGTTACACAATGAGGTGAGATGAATAACTGTGAAAAACAAACATGCAGAGAAATAGCAGATGCATTCGGCTCTGTGGCATTTATCTTTGCTTTCATCAGAGGAAACAGAAAAGGCCTCTTCAATTGCTGTTGCAGAACTCAAGCACAGCGAACTAAGCTAAGAAACAATGGCAGCACTGTTGACTGGATTTCACTTAGTGTTCAATAATCTAGTGACTTAAATCAACACAGTGAAAATCAACACAGGGCATATGCAGGCTACTGAAAGAATAAGCTTTCTCATGAGTGACAAACAATATTACCACTTTATAAAACATGTTGTGTCCATGGTGAGCAGGTTTTATCATTGTTGTATAATGTATCGACATGTTTGCCAAATACCAGATGTGCAGTGGTCCAAAACGGTCTCAGAAATTGACAGCAGTTACACTTTAAGTAGAAATGAAAGTTCTGCCCTATATTCTACAAGGGGCAAATAGCAGAAACAATGCATTCAAACCTCAAGATATCATTAGCAGCTAAATGTCCATCGCTTTTATCAAGGCTCCCGTTGCCAGAGCGACCACCTGGCGGAGGATAGTGAGCCTAATGGCCGCTGCCTGGCGTGTCTGGGTTCCCACCTCCCAAGTGCCACCTGCGCCTCCCTCCCCATGGCTATTTTAGAGCTCCACGGCCTGTAACGTGATGGCTAACGCCGTGGCCAGTTGTCCCATGCAGTCCTGAAGTACACAAAGAAGCCCACCCTTTTAGACGCCCACCCTGCTCTCTGACTCTGGGGCTGTTTGGAGCGGCTGTGTCCGAGGCGGGAGGAGGAGAGAAAAAGTTGCAAGTGACAGGTGACTGACGGGAGGAGGTGGTGGAAGCGGTGGCCAACAGGAGACTGACGGGAGGAGGTGG
>JACXGK010001964.1:43145-53507 GCA_016801125.1 Novumbra hubbsi | reverse complement strand
CTTGAAGACGTTACCCTTCACCTTCAGGTAGAGGCTGTGGTACCTGCACCAAGACCAGGGTCAAACTAAGAAAACCTCAAAGCACAAAATCACACTACAAACAACAGAGTAGGGTCAGGACCAGGACCGGTTAGGGTCTAATAAAGGACTACTATCGTGAAGTAAATTCATACTTTAAAATGTTTAAGAATGAATGACCGGGACAATGTAAAAGGGGTTAAATGCCATAGAGAAACATGGACATGGTTTAGCACACAATTATTATATTTATCCAATATAAACCTTGGCTGATTTGTTAGCCATTATAGCTAGCTAGATAAAGGTTCAGACAAGTAGCGCGGGACCAATCACTGCTACACAGAACCATTAGGCATGGCCATGTCTTTAGTCTGTATCCATGGGGGCAATGCAGGAAACATACATGTGCCTGTCAATCTTGTGGGACTCCCGGTAACGACGGAGGAGACGACGTAGAATTCTCATGCGACGCATCCAGGACAGCTTCTCTGGCATTCTGGCGTTAGCTGTACCCTTTCTCTTACCTAGAGGGGGCGGACAGAAGACGGGGAGGGGTTGGGCCAGAGAGTTGCATTCTAGCATTTAACTGACTCCCTTTATCCCAACCCTAACACACCCCTTTATCCCAACCCTAACCCGGAGTTAAGAACCACCCCTTTATCCCAATCCTAACCCTAGCCCGGAGTTGAGAACCACCCCTTTTTCTGGCCTACTCTTATTCCCAGCTGTTACTGCAACAAGACACCAGGCGGCATCCACTCACCAACTCCCATGTGCCGGCCCTTGCGACGTGCCAGAGTGTTCTTGCGGCAACGGGCGCGGGAGTGCACCGTGACGGGCTTGCGGATGATAAGACCATCCTTCACCAATTTACGGATCTGCTGGCCTACGAAGGGGGAGATCAGAGGAGCATGATTGACGAGGCTGACACGCGTCAACAACGGTATCACAAAACATCACAGTGCACTCGAACGACACCTCGACGGGGACGAGCGCTTACGGGAGTTGGCGTTGGCGATCTCGTTGGTCTCGTTGGGGTCCAGCCAAACCTTCTTCTTGCCACAGCGCAGGACGCTGGAGGCAAGCCTCTTTTGGAGCCTGAGCATGCTGGGTTAGGGTTTGAGACACACAAGGTTATAAAACATCCAAAGCAGTATGAAGCCAACGATGCAACGTTAGACTTACGTACTGGGGTTAATCAGATAGCCAAGAGAAACGTGACATCAGAAATGTCAGTAGAGTTGCGAAACCATTCTCAGAATCATCATATTAACCCGTAAAACCATTTAGCTTAGACATCTGACATACTTAACGCCACCGAGTTACGTTTACTAAGTGGTAGCAGTAGTTAAGTAGCATTTTGACATAGTGAATCCGAAACCAATAACGTTAAATAGCTGTCCAATCTAAACCCCTACAAACCACAAGTGTCAAAATTACAAGTATAGGGGTAGGTGTACTACAGTACAGTGCAAGCTAATTACCATCTAGCCAATGCTAGCACAATGTGGTACAAAATAAGATAGCTAAGCGAAATAGCTAGCCGGTCCCCATTTCTGATTAACAATATTTTACTATATAGACAATTAATAGACACGTTGCACTAAGAATGAGAATGACGTTGAACATTTGAATTATCTCTTAAGGTATGTTCATATGAAGGTTGGCTTCGCATTCGTTTAGGCCTACATTTCTCGTTCAGAAACCCTTGGTTGACAACATGGCCTCCCTGACATGGATCACAGTGAACCACATTTATGCATGAAATGTTTTTCTCGACTTTAAATAAATCAAGGGACTTTGTCGATAATGATGATTTAACTTTAGGACAACTTTGTTCAACTTAAAGTGCCCAATGAATGTGTATTTCACAAAAAATACAAGAATTTAGACTCGCACAAAACGAACGCGCTTACCTCATGGCTGCGACTGCAATAGAAAAAGGAAGGACCGAGGCACAGACCGGGCCCTACCATTAAAGCTACCGGAGAATCCCAAAACATTTACCCTTTATATTATTTGGGTTATGTAATAAAATACGATCCAAATATATTTCTCATGTTCAAAAGTAATTATTAGCAAAGGAGTTGTAGTTAAAATTCGTAAGATTGAGCGCGATTATACATAATAAAAAACAAATTGCCTGAAAATGAATGCACCCCCCCTTTTCTGGAATGAATAGTACAATCCAGTGGGGGTGAATGATTTCGCATTGTATTATGGGAAGTAACCTAATGCAACTCATTCTTGGGCCACAGGAGGGCAATGTTAACGTAAAATACTAACAACGTTTGAAACATTATTAATGCATATAATTTCGATTCTTGGGTGTGTTAAAACATTGGATAAAATATTTATAAAAACAGCCTCGTAAAGTCAAGTCCCAGGGCCGGCACAGTAAAAAGTTCATTTTTGCGTCCCAAAGCAAGGCAGATAGCCCGTATTACTCGTATGTCTTTGATGTAAATTAGAATGTATAGAAGTGCAGGGTGACTGCAGTCAGTCAGTCCCGTCTCAGTGTTCAATTTTTCCTTATTGCATTAGTTTATGTGATGGGGGAGTAGGGTCGGTCAGAATTATATGATGAAGTATCCTTTTGGATTTTTAAGAAAACACCCACACCATCTGAATATTTTCCGCCTGACAGCTCCTGTCGGTCCCTAGAAAGTCCACCTGGTTGTGTTCCTGATCAATGTTCCGCCAGAAAACACCTGGCTGTCCCTAGAAAGCCCACCTGGTTGTGTTCCTGGTCTATTTTGGGCCTGATGACTCACATGTTAATTCCTGTCCAAGTCCACCTGGTTGTGATGGGGATTCTTGCCACAGCACACCTGTTCCCACTTGTATTTTATGACCTGCTGGTCGTCTGAATGTGTGAGTTAATGGATGGACAATGCGCCCTTAAAAGATTGTGTATTCTTATAATCTCCACCCCAACAGGCTATCTTTTGATTTAATTTCTTCTGGGTTTTAGGCTGGGAATCTGCATGATCACCTTTGGAGAAACTGCTCGTGTGAAAGCTTATGGACACGTTCAGGAGGGAGAGGTTGTGACATGTGATAGAAATGAAAGAAAATGGCAGTAAAAAATGGTCAAGAGAGGCACTGACTGTAACACAAAATCATTTTGAAGTAGTAAAGTGCTGTTGTTGTTATTTATGGTCAAGTTGGTATGAGTTAAAACCCTATATTTGTATTTTTGTTGTTGGGGACAGCATCAATGAGAAATGTATTCATTCCACTGTAAAATGTATTTTTTGTGTGTGGAGAATTTATCCAGAAAGTAATAATGATGTAATATGAGTTTTAAAACCATGTCTCATAATATTTTGTAATCATTTCTCACCAGGTTGCAAGATGACTCATCAAAATGGAACAAAAAAATGTCTCTGCAGCAAAACAAAATACAAAAAACTACAACGGTTTTGAGGATTACCTATATCTTACTTATATCGGCTTTAACCACTCTTTCACTGGTTGGTAATGATCATGACGACACAAAATATTATGCCTCTTGATACAGTCATTTTAACAAACATCCTAATTATCAGGGTGTCAACTTCCATCGCTGGTAAAGTAGTAAAGCCTTTGATATACAGCCTTTATTGTTGGCGTCCAGTTACACTACTAATGGAAACATCTTATTTTGTAGTGAACTATAGAGCCTAATGAAATATGCATTTTGTTGGCAGCAAAGGTTTGTCGAAAGCATTGACAGTGGTCTCGCTGCTGAACCCTAACCCTAGCAATTTGAATACAGCAACCAGCCTCTTTACTAATATTCACAAAATAACTTGAAAAGTATTTTAAAAACACATGCTCATAATTTCGCTCTTAATCACCATTTGTCAAGTATTAAACTGTTGGGACAAGTCAACAAATGGCAAAGCCCACATTTCTTTTCAGCATTCAGAGAATTGCATTACAACAATGCTATATTCTTAAAACGTGTTTCTGCTATAACAATCAACGCGCTAGCAAATGTGGATGCATTTGGTTGTTTCTTGCTATAGACCGACATGAAGGCTTATAGAAAAATGTAGTTATTTATACCATTGGCAGTAGGTAAATAATTGTAGTTGAAAGCAAAACGTAACCACTTCTAATGTTTATTATAGATTAGGTCTACCCAGAATTTTGTATTGTTGTTTACTAATTTCCATGTCTGGCTGCAGTGTAACGTGAATCAGGGCCTGTATGGATATCAGTATAACAACAGGTGTTGGCTGATTTGCCACTGTGAACAAGTTCCATTAAGTGCCATTAAGATAAATGAAAATAGGTGGGCATTAAAAAATACAATCCCAGCCTTGGGCTACGCATTAACCAATCACAATACATAGAACCTTTCCGTGTTTGTCTCTGATTGATTTGTCAGCGATGAGGGTGGGGCCTGATCAATGGGGCGTGGACGTCGTTGTTTCGCGGCTGGATCCTGGAGCGGAGCGCGCTGTCCATTATTGTCTACGCTCGGAAACGGAGGCGGGTGAGGCTGGTGCTGTAGACAGAGCAGCTGTTGCTACGGTACGCTACTACGGTTAAGCATCATTGGGGAAACAACAGCAGGCAATTCTCTGTGTAGACGATGCAATGCTCTTTGATATCATCGTAAATATATGAAAAGAAAATAGAATTGAAAAAATAAATCAATGGTACAGAAAAGTAGTATGTCCAGGACGCCTTCGACCTCAACCCAGGAGATCCAAATGGACATGTTTGATCCTCATCCGCACGCACAGGTAAGCTGCCTACCGCTGCTCTACTAGGGGAATCATCCCCACAAGGCTGTACTGAGCAAATCCGCCTGTTGATGAGGCTTATATGTTGTTTATAATAAAATGATAGTTTTTTTTGCTAAGGGGCACTTTTTTAGGGTAATTAACAGTGCTTCTTTGGACGGGTCCATTCTTCGTTTTTCTCCGCTGCTGTCGTTTCACTATCAAATATTACCCCACAGTAATTCTAGGAAATCACCTATACAATAACATATTATACATATACTTATAAACGTTTCACAATTTCTATGTTGGAAAATCATATAATTTAAAATATTACAATTACGATTTTTGGTTTGACTTGATTTGAGGATTTGCTTTAACTTTTCCAGTAGATTTGTTTTTCTTTAAGTAGCCTATTATTTGTATTTATTGATGCGTAATTACGAATCCATTGGCCCAACATGTTATTAGATGGATATGGGCAGAATGATAATTCTTGGCCTTGAGACGTTTGCCTTGACTGCTTATCCATCGTTTGTAGGAGCTGTAGAAAAAAGTATTACTTTCGCTGAAGGTCCAGAGTCTTCTGCGCATGTGCCGAACACATTATGCACTTATATTCTCTACACCTACATTAGGTTGACTTGTTGCAGCACGTTACCTCTAACGTTTCGTGACCATCTATTGGCGTGGAAGTACTCTTTCCTTCCTGCTGCGGTCTAAACAAAAAGTAATGTTGTATATAATAATTTCCAATGTGGACACAATTTGACAGACACGTCAGACTCACCTGCATGGAGATGTATAGTTGCCTGTTATCTGCATAGGAACAATTTGAGAAAGCACGTGAGGATGTAACACGGCCAAGTCACCTGGTTCATAAGGAGAAGAGTGCTTAGAACTGAGGCCTGAGGGTCACCTGTTTTGAGAGCCAATGGATCAGACACTGATTGTCTCCACGTCACCAGGTGAAAAAGATGAAACCTTGGCTAGCCTCAGATATACATGGGCACTGTCTGAAATGGCTTTTGATTACAGTTTTGTTTTGTTTAAGTACTGGTTACTTTCATGGGGTGAAATTATGTAAATTGGGCTGATATTTTATTTAACTGTATTTACTGAACAAACATGAAACTGTAACATTGTGTTTTGTTCAGGAAAATAAGCATTTCTGCTGTTTCTGGCAGAAGATAGGGTTTTTCTCTATCCATTCCAATGCACCTGTATTGGCTGATTCATTCATTAGCAACACAACCACGAAAAGCCATCTAAAGAAACGCTGCTTGTTGACCTGAAGATAAACTGTTGTTAGCTTATAATGACCTGACCTTTTTTCTGTTTCTAAAGCCAGATTCTCCAACGTGTAGACTGCGTGTTTCCAGCTATTGTATTTACAATTAATTGAAAAAGAAAACGTACAAACTCAACCCAGAATAGAAATAATATCCTATATATTGTGGGTCCCATTCAGGTCTGTCAGCCATTGACATAGTGTTTACCATTCAAACTGGTTCCCAACCTTACAGAGCCAAACCCTTCTATGGATTATATTGTATGTCTGCGGTAACAACCTCGACATGTGCAGTGTTTCACGTTTGGCTTCTTACAATGCCGCCCAGGTTGCCATTGGGCCCCCATAAAGGCCCCAGGTTAAAGTCCTCTATGGTCACAGCCTACAAGATGGATGTCCCCAAATGATCCAAGTTGTGCCAAGACCCGAGCATATGTCTGAAAGACACAATGTCTTCTTTCCTCATTTGTTTCGCTCGTCGTATGGGAGCACCGGACTTGTTTTGGATCTCAGTGTCCACAGTGTCCCCGTTACCGTAGCTATAAATGGCATCCTGAAAGTTACGTGATGTCACAGGGTATGTAGGCCTGATTGGCTAATAAAAACAGAGAATGACCAGAACCATCATTGTCTCTACCAACACCACAGAAAAACTACACGTAGTGTTTGAGACCCGATGACTCAAGCCCTGCCAAGAACACATACGCATCTGCTTCTTCCTCCCAATACTCCCACTCCCCCCCCACATCTCTCCTGACACTCTCTTTCTCCCACTCAATCTCCACCCTCTCTCTATCTGTCTTTCCGTGACTCTCTTTCTCCCTGTGTGTCTGTTTTTCAATGTCAGATTTCTATCCTGTGAGTGTCAGACAGACGTACCCCCCCGTTGTGCCTTGTGGCGGGGAAGGGTTTTAGATATAAAGTACAGGCAAACCTGCGGCGGGTCAGGCTGGCATGTTTATGGCTAAGCCGCGGCAAGGAGGCCGGAGAAACACACTAGCTATCCAAACTGTACCATATTCCCTCTGTGGCTGACTTCTGGTGAGGACTATCATCTGGGTCCTTGTCAGAAGCAATGCACTATGGTAGTGGACAGGATCAGTTTGGGACCCAGCCAGTAATATGCTGGATGAAAGGTGCGCCCTGGCCCGAGCGTCACCGAATGACAACAACAAACTCCACTGGAGAAGGAAATAAACTGGCAGGCGCCGGAGAACTGATCGCAATCTGGCTTGGAGACGGCAATTCTCATTATAGATTGTGTTTGTTCTTCTGCGTGCAGTACCAGTGAAGGAGCGGTGTCTGAACTCTGTGCCGAGTATGTTTGCCTGGAGAACGTTTTAACTTGCTTTTTTAAAGCCGGAAAAACAGGCTTACAGTGTACTTTTACACCTCAAGTTGTTTACATTCATTGTACTTTTACTCCTCAAGTCGTTTACATTCATTGTACTTTTACACCTCAAGTCATTTACATTCATTGTACATTAACACCTCAAGTCATTTACATTCAGAATGCTTTTACACCTCATGTCATTTACATTCAGAATACTTTTACACCTCAAGTCGTTTACATTCATCGTACTGTTACACCTCAAGTCGACTACATTCATCGTACATTTACACCTCAAGTCGTTTACATTCATCGTACATTTACACCTCAAGTCGTTTACATTCATCGTACATTTACACCTCAAGTCGTTTACATTCATCGTACATTTACACCTCAAGTCGTTTACATTCATTGTACATTTACACCTCAAGTCGTTTACATTCATCGTAAATTTACACCTCAAGTCGTTTACATTCATCGTACATTCACACCTCAAGTCGTTTACATTCATCGTACATTTACACCTCAAGTCGTTTACATTCATCGTACATTTACACCTCAAGTCGCTTACATTCATCGTACATTTACAGTTCAAGTCGTTTAGCAGACTTTTTATTTAGAGCCACTTAGAGTGGTGATGGGATTGATTATCTAACCATTTTCATACTGCCCCGCCCTCCTCCCCCAACTGGAGGGAATCAAACCCACAACCCGGGCCGTACCCACTGAGCCCCACAGGACCTGTTGCAGCCAGGCTCGTCCTCTCGTTTCTTGACAGTTTACTATCTCCGTCTCAAAGCAGCAATCCCGGCAGGCCCCCCTCCATATTAGCCCTGGAGGTTGTTGACTAACAGGACATCTCCCCTCTCCAACTCCCCTCCATGGCATTCCACTGTGCTGTAGCCACCCACTCCTCCTGGTGTGTTTATCCCCTGCACCTCCACTGCCAAACAGGGCAGACCCCTTTTCTTTGGTCCACGGTGTGTGGAGTGTGGTCCACGGTGTGTGGTTGGAGGGTCTGCCAGGGTTGTGGCGGTCGGTGTGGGCACGGTGGTTGTGCCCCTTGAAATGCCAGTCCCAACCCAAACCTGTGATCACAGATACACACCTTACATGTTAGGTTTTGGTGAAATGTAAGTATTGGGGTTGGTATTAAAATCAGGGTTGATGTTTTTGGTTATTAAGCATAGTGAAAATGTAAAGTGTGTCTGTGTGTGTGTGTGTCTGTGATCACAGGTTAGGGTTGGATTTCTGTTCTTCCCCATAAGAATTGAAGTTCAGTGAAGATGAGGTGATTGGGCTACTGGGAGAAGGTGTGTGATGCCATAAAAGGAATGTTTTGTATGAAGGAGAACATGGCTCTGAGAGGCTGATGATGCATTTAAAGGCAATCGTTTATGATCAGCGTGTGCATAGAGTACTGTGTGTGTGTGTGCACGTCTGTGCATGCTTTATAATGTGGATGTATTTCTATGTCCTCGTGTGTCTGACAGAGGGGCCTTTTGGTCTGTAAACACAGAAGGGGCACGGGCCACCAGTTCAATCCATCAGGCTTCCTGATTACTAACAAATGCAATTAGCCAGCGCTGTGTATCCATGGTGATGTGGTCAGGGTGGGCTCTAATGCAATGGAGGGACCTGCCCTAGCCGGATCGGCCATTTGCCGGGGAGCAACCAATCAGATTACAGCAACTGAAACCACAAGAATAATGGCCAGCCAGCCGGAGGATGAACAGGAAGCGGCGCTGGTCTGGTGTCCACTGGTGCTGCGGATCAGTCCTGACTCCCCGGTCCGGAACTGTCTCCGGCAGGGTAGATGGTCCGTTCTCTTATGGTTCCTGTGGATGCTCACCAGATCAGAGTTGTATCATTACACGCAGTGTCATTGAGTGATCTTTAAATCGGACCGATCCACTGCCAGAACAAAAAACTGTTAATATGAAGATGTTTGTGAATATAAAAGTGCTCTTTTAATCAACACATGCCCTGGGAAGCTTTAATGTGTCTTGTGGCTTGTCTCGTCCTTCCTTCTAGGGGAAGCATGCCAAGCGGAAGAGCCGCTTTAAGCGATCCGATGGAAGCACCTCCTCTGACACCACATCCAACAGTTTTGTCCGACAGGTGAGACAACACATTGCATGCTCCAATACTGTGCCTTTCCCTGTTTCCCCCGGGAAAACCTGACCGCTGAGGTAAACTCAGCTCTCAATTGAAGAGATTCATACATGAGAATGGCCTCACAGCTGGAAAAGGTTCTGGGGAGAGGGGACTCATAGGTGGAAGAGACTAATGGATGAGTATGTATATGCTGTAGCCAACTCAAACTCGTCCACATGGTCACATCAACAGACAAGTGGGGCAGAACAGTCATCTTCATTTTCTCTGCCCTCATCCTGGCTCTGTTGCCCTGTGATTCGTCCTAACATGTGTGGCTTACATGAGCAACACGGACACCTTTGTCCACTCAACGTTCTCACTGGGAATCACCGGTGAACTGGTAAGGCTAGTGCTGCCTGTGGCTGATGGGACGGTGTTGATGGATGCCAAGGGGATTCACTGACATACATCTCCTCCGTCGTGGTGATCTGGCCTCTGGTTCCTGGCCCTCTCTAGTCCCTCCCTGCTCCCCCCCACCTCTCCCCAGTTTCCCCCCAGGGGTGCATTGGTCAACACCCTGGTAGGGCGGTGGGAGCCAGCATGAGTGAGAGGCTTTAGGAAGCGTGTCTTGCCGTGGGAAATGAAGTAAACATACAACACAAAGGCGACCTCCCTTGGGGGGAGGGGGGGCAACTAGGGAGAGAGGGGAGGCGCCACCGCGATCACAGCCCCCCCGTGTGGATATTACATTTCTCAAAGACACCTTGTGTCACTCCATAATACTTCCCCCCTTTCCTTCCCCCGACCTCTTCTTCAGAGGCGGGGGAAACGGTTTTGCTCCTGCTGGATGACATTTATCAGCTCGCTGTGGGTATCAGTCTAATACCCCCCCCCCCCCCCCCCCCCCC
>JACXGK010001964.1:29967-43045 GCA_016801125.1 Novumbra hubbsi | reverse complement strand
CAGCGTCGTTGCTACTATGAGCCTATTGAAGGGTCTCTATGTTCTGCACCCTTATGTCACACTGTTTTGAGTAACCACAAAAAATATATATTAAGTGGAACTTCTTGCTGTTTTCGGAGAATGTTTTTTTGGTGGTAGATGTGTGCCATCCATAACACATGGCTGGTGTCCAACAGTTCTGTTGATTGAGGAATGAGTTGAACTCTGTGAAGAGTTATCACTGAGTGGTTTAAAGCAACCGCATTGTTTGTGTTAATAACCAGTGTTGAGCTAAAACCAAACCCGGGTTAATCGAATATTCTATAACTATTTACACTGATATGTTCACATTATTGTACTCAACTAGATAGGGTTTGCATGTTTGCAATTATTTCAATGCACCCAGTACTGAAATATATTTTCTGTTCTAGTGCAGTTGATCTCAGTGCAGATTGCGGGTGAATCTCAATTCAAAACGTTGGACCGGATTTCAGTAGGAATTACATCACGTCGCCTTAGGAGCCTGATGAGTTCCAGGCCACCATATTGCTGAATAACAACGTACTCCGTTAGGATCTCATGTTGAAGACTCCAGGACTGAAACCAAATTCCACTATCATGTCGCTGTTGCTAGTGCTAACATTCACTGACGGATAAATATGCTAATAAATAAATCCTGTGGTCCTATAATCCTGTTAAATTAGGATCCTAGATTTTATTTCTGGATGTTTAAGACCTCATGCATTTCTCGTTTATCCAGGACTCAACGGCTGGAACCTTATTTCCAACTTATTTCCAGGTGTAGGTCTGGGGACCAATACAGCCCCACACTAACTCTGTAACACTGTAAAATGACTGATGCCTACAGGATAATGTCTGTCCATGACCGACTCTGGTAACGTTCTTCACCCTAGCTTCCTGCAAAACCAGCTGAATATACTGGAATGACAGAAGGCAGTATGTATAATGTAGATGGTTGTCAGCCTTTAATACGCTCGGTGGTTACTTTAGTAAGAACGTACGTAACAAAGCATACATTTATACGATCATTCCACAATAGAGATGTGATTGTAACATACCGTGTATGCGTTGGCCCCCCGTTGGCCCCCCTAACTCTCTTTCTAAGCTTTACGCACACTCGCTCCTACACAACAAACACCTACACACTTTACACACTGACACACACACTGACACACACACGGCACAATCAGCCAACAGTGTGAGCTGGTATACTAGCCCGGTCTCCATGGCAACCGGGTCACCAAATCTCCCCTCTGTTCAGGCACAGTGGGATGGGAGGAAGAGAAGAGGATGTTTGGATGGATTAGTATTTGTGTGCCTGTGTGGTAGATCAGGGAGTTCCAAACTTTGTTAACAACCAATTGAGATGTAGAGTCACTACCCACCATCAGGCTTCAGTGACGGGAGAACAAGCACTTGTGAAAATACACAGAAGTACTGTCTTATAATGTAACTGAATGTGGATTTGGGTGTACTTGTGTACGCCTTTTTAGAGACTGTTTTTGCTATGGGCCGTATTCTGTCTGAATTCTGGGCAGAACGACCTTTTCTTTACCACATTGTTTTTTTTCCCTGTTCTGGTCAGTTGAGGGACTATCGAAATGAGGGCAACGTAGTCAGGACGTAGTGCTGACATAGTGTTGATGTAGTGTTGGCCTATTATTGAGACAGTGTTTATGGAATGTTGTCGGAATATTTGTTGATGTAGTGTTGAGGGAGTGTTGACATTTTGTTAAGTGAGTGTTGATTTATTTTAAAATGTATTTTTTAAACACATTCAAATGTCCACATGTATTGATATTGAATATTGTCATAAACTATCTGCCATCCGCCTTGTCCTGGTGAATTAGGAGTGCATCGGTTATGAAAAGATATTGATCGTTGACTCGCACGTTCCCGTGACAGAGCACACAGCCCTGAATCGGTTGGATCACAGGGTTTCTGACGTTTAGAAATGGATGCTATTGAGGACCTTTGGAAGAAGAGAGGTCATATTGATGATCCAGGTAACAATGAGATCAGATTGAGTCACTTCTTACCGCTTTGCCTTTTATTAAATGCTCATTGTGGTTCTGGGCTTTTTGACTGTGATTTATATATTAACTTAAGCCATGAGATCAAACACAAACACACACATTCACACTTATGCAACACACATATACACACATACAAACAGGACACACACAGTTTACAACAAACACACACAGCACACAATTACACACATATACACTCAACACACACAGAAACAACACAACACACTATACAGTCTGTAAGGGCTCATAATCTGTCTGGATTTACGTGGGGGACAGTTGCTTCTGGTTTTCTATTTACATTTTAGAGCGACCGCGTCAGTCCTATGCGGTTCGGTCAGGATGGATCCTAAAGTTCTTCTTGACATAACAAACGGCACCAGGTCCGGTCAGTAGGCTGTTTTGCAGAAGAGGGGGCGACTAAAAAGAAAAGACTGCTCCAAGCCGCGGGCGACTAAATGAAAATTGGATGAATATAATGTTCTCGGGACAAAGCCCATCTTGGTGATAACACAGAATTCATCTCTGCCCGTTCGACTGAGGAGATGTGATAAAATGACCATTACAGTTTCCTCCACCGGCAGACATTTTTCCTCCTCATTGTTTTCTGCCCTTGCGATTTTTCTCCTCCTTGTGGGTGAGAAATCCCGTTGACATGTTTGTATTCTTTTCAGCGGAAGATCCATTTTATTCAGTCCTTCTGTCAGGGTAGCCGTCCACTAGACTGGTGCCCTGTGAGGAGGACAGGGATCAAAGCGGTAGTTTGAGGGGCTGACTATGGGAGTGCCAGGTTGCCTGTCTGACAGGCTGTGTTCTGGCTGCCTGTGTTCCTCAGGCTGTGTTCTGGTTGCCTGTGTTCCTCAGGCTGTGTTCTGGCTGCCTGTGTTCCTCGGGCTGTGTTCTGGCTGCCACTCCGGCATCGCCATGGTGATGCTGCTGTGGTAGTGTTGTGAAATGCCCTCTGGTGGCGGAATAGAGAGGTGCCAAGGCTGTGACCAGGGCTGTGAGCCCCCTGAACCCTTAAGCGCACCACCACCACCTCTGCTGGCTCAACAGCTTAGCGAAAGGGTCCATTTTAACAGTGGCTGTATGGCTGGCTCCATGGGCCTAAGAATTCAGGTTCAATTAGTTCACTTCCCTAATCTGCTGACTGCTTGACTTTATCTAATCTTACATTAATGAAGTACAATCATTACTCAACTGATTAAGATCTAATGTAGCAATGCACTTTTTCACTGGCTCCTGTTTATGGAACCTTGAATGCGACAACGTATACTTTGGAACTTTACTTTGGAACTACAGGTAATAGTTACCTGTAGTTTTGTACGCCACATGTTGCCAGGATATGTTTTTATAGAGGTAAGAATGAACCGGCGTGACCTTGAGAGTGGTCCGTTATAGTGCCTTTGTCTTTAAGGGCTGTTTGTGACTGACGGACTGAGTGGGAGGCAGAAAATAAACCTCTCAACTGAAGTACAGGGAGCCGACTGGAACCAAAATGAGCTGTCATTGTGCGGTGGGTGTTCTAGTGTGGCTGCCATTGATACACTGCTCACCTGCCACCTCCCTTAGACCTGCCCCCCCACCTCCTCACCTCTAACTGCATACCAGCCTCCTTCCGGAAAGGGAGAGAGACAAAGGAAGAGGGAGCCCAGTCGGGTGTTGGGAGAGGTGAGGAGAAAACGGAGCAGAGGAATGGGGGGGGGGGCTGCCCCAGACCCTCTCCAACGTCAGTTTGGGGGCGTTGAATGGCTGACGGCTGCATACCAAGCCTCCTTCTGGGGCTTGTGGCGTCGTGTTCACGGCCTGTTTCTGTCCTGCCAGGGCTAAATATAATTCCCCAGTTTGCATATGTAGCACAAGTCCTGCAACCCGACCCCCCCCCCCAAACTAGTCCTTGCTCTCTCTCTCTCTCCCCCTCTCCCCCTCTCCCGTCCACCATACACATGGTTCAGGTTTGGTGGTGTGTGTGTGTGTGTAGAGGGGGTGGTGGCGGGGAGGGCACTCTCCTATTTTCTCACATGTACAGTACTTGCTTGCCGGCTCTCTCTCTCTCGCAGACACACACACACACACACACACAGCTGGACGTCGGTGTGTACTGTAGCTTTGCCCCCTGGTTGGCTGTGGTGTGGCGATCGTGGCAAACGCGGTATGGAGCAGACGGACAGGTATCGCAGGCCCGGCATGGTAAGACAGATCTGGCTTCATCTTAACTTCAAACTCACTGGTGGTGATATTTTTGGGGCGCTTGGCTCTATGAGTGTATTTCGGGTGCCTGAGGGACTCGACACGTTTAGGGATTGATATGTAATTTGGTGGACAGGAAACATTCACTTGGAAACAAAGATTTTGGATATTCTTCTTATATTTATAAGTGTCTCTCTTTCTCAACTTTGATTCTCGTCTTTCACTTGTGTTGTGTGATTCCATTTTGGGACTGGCCACAGCTGCGCTAAAGGCGTTGGGTTTTTATTAGAGGTCCAGTCCTCTCAATAACTCGCCTGACTGCTAAGGGGGCCATCAGTGTCCCTGTGCTAGACCTCCGTCTTTACGGGCCCTTTATTGGGGGTAGGGGGTGTTCTCCTATCCCGTGTTACCCTGACCTGGCCCCGATCCCCAGAGACACGGATCAAAGAGTGACTAATGTCAGTGCTTAGAAAGCACATCCATGAGAATGACGTTGCTTGGACCTGCACAAAGTGCTTTGTTAATGTGTATTTCTCATAGATTATCCTTTATGTCCTAGTCTTAAGGAGTTGGAGTTCTTTGGAATTTTAGTGGTATATTTCATATTGTCATATTTGTTTTGTTGTTTGAGCATTATCGTTTAAGGGCTTTATGTATTTTTGCTTTTACCTTGTCGTTTTTCTAAAGCCATTGTTGATTTGACTAAAAGTCCACATCAAGCTGAATTACTCCTTTGTGTCACGGAAATAGCGTCTCCATATATTCACCGCACTTCCAGTCAATTTACAGTATTGATACATTGTTTTATATGTCTTATTAACATATAGCATTCCTTTGTATACACATTTAATTTGCATTTGTGTGTTCTTACATTATTCATATGGTTCTGCTTGTAGTCTGTGTGCCTTGGGCCAGGGTCAGCATTGAAAAAGAGAATTGGCTCCCTCCACTAACCTGGTTCAGTGGAGGCAAAATAAATAAACAGTGGCACAGGGTGTTTGTCGTCCAGCCCGTTGCCATGACAATGGAGCAAGCAACGTGGCACATGGCCATTTTACTCATTGGGAAACATAACAGTTCTCTGTTAGCCATCTTTCCCACCTGGTCCCTGTAACAGTCGTCTGTTAGCCATCTTTCCCACCTGGTCCCTGTAACAGTCATCTGTTAGCCCTCTTTCCCACCTGGTCCCGTTAACAGTCATCTGTTAGCCTTCTTTCCCACCTGGTCCCGTTAACAGTCGTCTGTTAGCCCTCTTTCCCACCTAGTCCCTGTAACAGTCATCTGTTAGCCCTCTTTCCCACCTGGTCTCTGTAACAGTCGTCTGTTAGCCCTCTTTCCCACCTGGTCTCTGTAACAGTTGTCTGTTAGCCCTCTTTCCCACCTAGTCCCTGTAACAGTCGTCTGTTAGCCCTCTTTCCCACCTAGTCCCTGTAACAGTCATCTGTTAGCCCTCTTTCCCACCTGGTCTCTGTAACAGTCGTCTGTTAGCCCTCTTTCCCACCTGGTCTCTGTAACAGTTGTCTGTTAGCCCTCTTTCCCACCTAGTCCCTGTAACAGTCGTCTGTTTGCCATCTTTCCTACATGGCCCAGTGCTTTGCAACACCTGTTGCTCTTGGAGCGAGTTGCCTCTTGTTTGGTGTTCATCCGTTTCACTGTGGACTGCTGTTGTAGCAGGTAATGTCCGGGCTGTTGTCGTTTACTTATACAGTTTGGAAAGGAAAACAGCGGAAGTCTGAATTTCGATCCGGACCTTGTGTTCAATTGAGGATTAGGCAAATGTAATCTTTAATCGTGGTGTAGGATGTGAACACTCTGCAGAGTATGGATAGTGTGTAAGCATGCTGTGCGTGTGTGTGTTTCCTCTGACTGAGCCTGTGGCTCTGGTCAGACAGGGGCCAGGACTAGAATCCTGGAGGGAGTGTATGAAGGAGGCAGGAATTCTACCCGGGAGAGAAACCACAGATACTTGTCAGTATTAGAGCGTTATCATTAGTAATGTTAATGGTTTGGTCCTTTTTAGTATTATTGTATATGGCAATAATCACCAGTCATCCTCCCAACTGATATGAGCAGTGATGTAGGAAAACATTTTGTTGGGAAGCAAGTAAAAACATCTCCCCCTGGCACAGAAGAAGCAACAGCATTGTTTGACGGCCAGCGCCATATTAGTTACCAGGTATGAAGCATTGTCAGTATGTTCACTTCGCGGGCCAGTGGTCATGCCAAAGCGCTCCCTGCGCATGTATTCTGCTTCGAGAGCTTGTTAAATTGTATTTTCGTTTTATGTTAACATTATTTAAATTGAATTGTGCTCAAAACAATTGATGTAGTCTAAATGAGCTCTTGATATGATATGTTCTCAGAGCACCCGCCGCCACAGGACTACTGTGAACGTCCGCATGAAACAGACAATGCTCGCAATCAACAAAGCCCATCGGTGTGCTACCGCCATATGTGCAGAGTTTGGTTATGTCTCTTATCCGTCATTCCCTGGCGTAATGGAACAGTTAGCTGAGGCTTCGGCGTGTACGTACTTCTCCCCTCAAGCCAACGGTTCCCCACACTCATTAATTCAAACGCTTGTCTTTCACACATCCCCCTTCTCACTTTCGTTTTCCACCTCTCCCTCCCTTCCTTCACTTTCTTTCCTATCCCCTTTTCTCTCCAATTAGTTGGATAGCAGAGCTTGCAGGTGTGAATTAATCCCAGTGGCAGAGCTACTTTGCAGATGGAGAAAGGCAGACAAGCCAGTTTTGTTATAATTCAACCTTTTAGACTTCACGTCTCCGTGTTTATGTCTAACTAGCGCTGTTCGGTGGCTCTGCCTAGTTTGGTCTATTGCTTTCCACTCAGCTCTGTCATCAACCTATTTGTGCTAGCACTACCCGTTAGCTCTGTGTACTGGCTTTGCAAGCTTGCACTGTCTTGTTGCGCTGCTTAGCTCTGTCGACCACTGTGGTTCCAAACCTTTTTTGGTTAATGTACCATCAAGTAAATTTCCCTGCCGGCTAGCTCTACATATCTCCGCTCGCTAGCTTTACATATCCCTACCCGCTAGCGCTACATATCTCAGCTCGCTAGCTTTACATATCCCTACCTGCTAGCGCTACATATCTCATGATTGCTTCACTTAATGGAGAGGGAGAAACTTGCATTTTACTAATCCAAGAGGAAATGTATCCAGAGTTTGTGCTTGTTCTTACCCTCATCCTATAACTTAACCTAACTGTAACATTTACCCTGCTCAATTTACCTGTATATGGTATTAACATGACATCAACATGTATTAGTGTCACTGCAACACAGTTAAGAACGTACGGCAAGCTTATTTCACAGCAAGATTGATCTGTCGCAGATGGGGCTATACAATTGGTGCCTTTTGTATAGGCTAGCTCAAATGTTTGGAACCTTGTCAAGCACACATTTGCACCAACTGCCCCGCTGGTGGGCTTTCAGTCGAAGAAGCTAAGCTATCAGGGATAGCACGTTATTGTTTGTTTTCACCATAAAAGTGTTAAGAAAGGAGGCTAGGTTGTTTTGCTGAAAGAGCAGTGGGCCAATCCTAAACCCATGCCCCAGCAGTACATGTGCACGGAAGGAAGCAGGTGGGACCGTTGGACTGCTCTAGGCCACCAGGTAATTTTTGATCAAAACCAAGAGATTGACAGGTGTTCATGAAACATAACCTCAGCTGTATTCATTGGTCACATGTTCGATGTGTTTCTGAGAGATTGTCACACATTCCTTCAACATGACCACTTCCAAGAGGGAGCGGTGCTATTCCCACCACATCTGCGATCCTGTCAAATTAACCTCTTTCTCTATTTCCCTCTTTGTACTTAGCAGCTAGGCTGGTTACTATGACACTTCTGGGGGTCTCTACCTGGCCAATGGGAAAGCAACTCTGGGATCAATTGGTTTTAAGCTATTATGAACAGGAGCTGTGAAATGAAGTGTGCAACCAAATTGGCGACAGAATCCATTGACAGACAGAAAAATGGAGAGGTACTCCTAAATTGGAGAGACATAAAAGTGTCTGCAGAGAGGGAGAGCGAGAGAAATAGATGGAGGAATGGAGGAGAAGAGACAAATTGAGGGAGCAGGCGAGGGGACTGTTTGAGAGATGAAGCACGAGGGGTAGATCTAGTAAAAGACACGTTCTCCCCTTAGATGGCTGAACCTACCCTGGTCGAGCCTCACATAGCCCCTCCCCTCTGAGGGCTATTTGGTCTTGTGAAGGACTGAGTAAGTCCCAACGTGTGTGGGTGTCCCTCGCTCGGCCTCTCCATCCATTCCACTCTCCTCATTCTCTCTGTGTCATTTTCTGTTCCGCCGGTCTGTTACGTGGCGTGATCAGGTTGAGCGAGTGAGTCACACGTGTGTATATATGTATATACACACACACACACATCACCTGCACACACCTCCCTCTGCGTCCCTCACAGCTGTTTTCGCTGCACCACAGACTTGTTGCTGCAGTCAGGGAGTTGCCGGGGGGGCTCCCCCCCCCGGGAGGCTGTTGTCTCTCTCGGGCCTCCCTCTCAGACGGACACGGTCCTCTTGGTTCCTCACCGAGCCAAATTAACCTCCCTGTGGCGGTGGGCCGTCCGTGCCGGGATGCCCCTGCATGGCTTAGAGGATGGCCCCAAGCCGGTAAGTTGCCCGCGGCGATTATCACATTATTAGGCACCGCGTGACGGGCAGCCGAACGTCACGGCGGCGTCGAGGGGCGAGGTGACCGCTTGGGCTGTGTTTCTGCTGTGTTCCGTGGAACAGGAAGTGGAGATGGCCGGGGCTGGCCTCGCTCGCACTCCCCAGGCAGGACGACCTGTCGCCTTAGTTACCGGGTGTGTATCCACCCGTGTGGTTGCTAAGCCACCAATGTGTCTTTATTTGGCAATTGGCCGTGCTAGAATCAACATTCAGTTTGTTAATAATTGAAATTGCATGAAGTGACCTAATGCTTACCCCAATACCAATCCTGCACGCACACGCATAGAGACCAACTGTGTATCAGGGTGTTCTCATTTTGCTGTACCAACAGTGATTTATTTTAAGCACAAACATGTTAATGACCAAATGCCTACGTATGTTAACTCCCCGGCTTCCTCATCGGGACATTATCTAACGTCATTACTGACGATGCCTGTCGTCCTCACCTCCGGTTTTAGAAAACAGACACACAATGACTCACGTCTTGTGCCCTGTAACGTTCAGCTGTCGGCGTTTGTGTTCGTTCCTCCCACGGGCGTACGCGCCGAGCGAGAGGCTGGGGGACCGAGGCCGTCTGACACCTACCAAACAGAGGAGCTAGTGGGAGGGTTGCATAAAAACACTCAAACACTTGAAAAGAAAGGCAGTCTGCATAGGGTGGTCTTGGACAGCGGGTGAAATGGGATTTCATGGGTGGTGGGGCCCTACACTTGTCTGGTGTTGGGGGATACGTCATGACGCTTTAGCTGAATAATTTCTGATCTGGTTTGGTCAACATGACTCATAATGTGACTGCCTGTGTTTCCTCTGAATTACTGGATCGGAATTGGGCTTCCTGTGTAAAGTCATCAATAAAAATGATTGCTGATGAATACAACCAATTTCCTGTCTCTTGTTATGATACATTATGAGCTTGTGCCAAAAGGAACATTAAAAAAAAACATTCCCCAATATAGACAAAATATTTGGGAAGCCATATCAAAAATCTTATCAAATTGTGGCCAAGTGGAAATTAGGTTGTGCTTCCTGTTTCAAATAGGAAGGAATAACGGGGGTAATATGATCTCAAAATGAGGAAAAAATTATTTAACCATAATTTGCAAATAAATTCATTAAAAATCCTACAATGTGATTTTCTGGATTTTATTTTCTCATTTTGTCTGTCATAGTTGAAGTGTGCCTGTGATAAAAATTACAGGCCTCTCATCTTTTTCAGTGGGAGAACTTGCACAATTGGTGGCTGACTAAATACTTTTTTGCCCCACTGTAAGTGGCCTAAAGATATAATTTATCCTGCATCTAGCTCAGGTTTGGACCGTTGGTGTTTGGGATCAGCATCTAGCTCAGGTTTGGACCATTGGTTTTGGGGTTTAGCATCTAGCTCAGGTTTGGACCGTTGGTGTTTGGGCTCAGCATCTAGCTCAGGTTTGGACCGTTGGTGTTTGGGCTCAGCATCTAACTCAGGTTTGGACCGTTGGTGTTTGGGCTCAGCGTCTAGCTCAGGTTTGGACCGTTGGTGTTTGGGCTCAGCATCTAGCTCAGGTTTGGATCGTTGGTGTTTGGGCTCAGCATCTAACTCAGGTTTGGACCGTTGGTGTTTGGGCTCAGCATCTAGCTCAGGTTTGGACCGTTGGTGTTTGGGCTCAGCATCTAGCTCAGGTTTGGACCGTTGGTTTTGGGGCTCAGCATCTAGCTCAGGTTTGGACTGTCAGGGTTCAGCCACAGTGGGCTACGGCTCAATGTAACCCCTGGTCTTGGATAACACAGCCTTTTGAGCAGAGCCCCCCAGGAGAGGAGGAGGCCAGGCAGGGTTTTTATTGTGTGGGTGGAAGGGAGGGTGATTAGGTTGGGGTCCACCGGAGAGGCTTATGTTACCAAGCATGGGTGTTGGTGGCAGTCCATTAAACCATGGCCACTTCATGAGTAATTTATAGAAAGTCCTGATATTAAATCTGACCTGTCATTTTAGCTCTATCCTACCTCACAATGCTGCACGCTGTTTTCTCTTTCTTGTTTCTCGCGTTTCCACTTTGTCTCTTTTCTTCTCTTTCCCCTCCTTCAATCCCTCCCTCGATCCTCCTTTCTTCCCCCCTGCACTCCCCATCTGCCTCCGCTGCCTCTGTTTTATTTGTCACACCCACGGTGAAAGTGCCTGATTGGATGTGTATTGATGAATCCACTACACAACCCTGTGACACTAGCCAGGTGCGCTATGCCGGCCTGCGCTGTGTGTATATTTGTGTGTATGTGTATTTAAGTTATTCCATTGAATGCAGTCAGTCAGGCTGGCAGTTTAGTCACGCAGCTTCCCATTTAAACCACAGGTTAGTAATAAAGGCTAAAACCCAACAAGAGTACAACAGGCGATTGTAAGAGATATGTGCGGTTTGTGGCGTTTTTGGAAAGGTGCCGGGCCATTACGAGCTGCCAGAACAGCTTCAAGGCACCGTGGCGTATGTTCCACAACGGTCTGCGACTCTGGCGGAGGCAGGGAACGCCATTCTCCCAAAAGACATTCCCTCGTTTGGCATTGCACTGACGGGGTTGGCGCCGGCCATCCATCTCTAGGTGTGTGGCAAACGTGCACTCGCCCCCAACTCATCTGACCACCTAACTTTCCCCTCACGTCCCGGTAGACCCGGGCCTATGGGTTTTTGCGCCTCTCGCAGTCTCTTCCAAAGAACTTCTTTGTCTGCCTCCTCGGTTCTATAAGTGACCCTGTCTTTCTTTGTCCCTATCTCCCCCGCTCCCACCTTCTCCATTTCACCCTCTTTTCTTTCTCCTCGCCCCTCTCCCCCCCGCCCACGGTACTGACCCTGTCCCTCTGTGTTCCAGGGCTCTGCAGACTCTTACACCAGCAGGCCGTCGGACTCGGACGTGTCCCTGGAGGAGGACCCAGAGGCGCTGAGGAAGGAGGCGGACCTACAGGCCCTTGCGACCCTCGAGAAAGCCAAGGTCAGGGGTCACTATGGTTCTGTCCCGTTAAATTCCGTAAATGTTCCGTTCTGGTCCGTGTGACATCCAGTGACATGACAAATGAAGTATGGTTGGCCCAGGTTAAGTATGGTTGGGCCAGGTTAAGTATGGTTGGGCCATGTTAAGTATGGTTGGGCCAGGTTAAGTATGGTTTGGCCAGGTTAAGTATGATCTGGCCAGGTCCCATGCTTGTCTTCTATATCTCTGTCTTATCATTGATCATTTCTGGGTCTACTGCCCCCTGGTGGTTTCTCCTCTCCAGACCAAACCGGTGGCTTTTGCAGTGCGGACAAATGTGGGTTACAACTCCGGGCCTAGCGATGACGTCCCTGTGCTGGGCATGGCCATCTCCTTCGAAGCCAAAGACTTCCTACACATCAAAGAGGTACCGGAGCTGCCCAGACTCCACTGAGCCTCTAACATCTTTCCATTAGAAGGTCTCAGAGGAAGACTTAGTCCCTGCGCATTAGATCAATGATGTGACATTTAACAATGGCAATGGCGTTTCGTGGTTTGCTCGGAACGTCCGATTCTAAATGTACGTCTGGTGAGAGGTTTGTATGAGGGAGCTAAGATGGCGGATGCAGTTGCCTTGGCAACAACAGCCGGGGCTCTGTGAGCAGATGAAGAGAAGACTGGTTGTGTGCAATGTCGGGTGGTATTGATTAGTCTGTGTTTTGACTGTATGTCTGTCTGTGTCAGTATTGATGTGTCTATGTGTCCTGGCTGTGTCTGTCTGTGTGTTTTGACTGCGTGTTTGTCTGTGCGCTCCGTGTAGAAGTACAATAATGACTGGTGGATTGGTCGTCTGGTGAAAGAGGGCTGTGAGGTGGGGTTCATCCCAAGCCCTGTCAAACTGGAGAACACACGGCTACTGCAGGAGCAGAGGATGAGACAGAACCGCCTCAGCTCCAGGTACTGGCGAAGCCCATACCCGTTTCCCTGCAGCCAATCACCAGACATGGATATAGACCACTTGCCAAAACTGACCATTGTACCTTACAACTAATCCAATATGCATGAACCACAGCTCAAAACGTCCATACACCTTAATTACTCTGCTCCACACTGACTTACTATTCATCTAATCTCTACTACCCTGCTCCACACTGACTTACTATTCATCTAGTTTCTACTACCCTGCTCCACACTGACTCACTATTCATCTA
>JACXGK010001964.1:0-22336 GCA_016801125.1 Novumbra hubbsi | reverse complement strand
ACGCCTGCGAGCACCTGGCTGACTACCTGGAGGCGTACTGGAAGGCCACGCACCCCCCCAGCAGCAACCCCCCCAACCCCCTGCTCAACCGCACCATGGCCACGGCCGCCCTGGCCGCCTCCCCAGAGCCCGTCTCCAACCTGCAGGTACAGGTGCTCACCTCGCTGCGGCGCAACCTGGAGTTCTGGCCCGGCCTGGAGGGCCAGCGCCCCGATGACGGGAAGGTGGCCGAGCACGCCCTCTGAAGGGGCGTCGCCAGCGAGGGGCGGCTCGTTGGGTCGGCCCGGGGGGGGGCTGGGATACCCCCCCTCTCCCAAAACCAAACCCAGCAGCCTGCTCTCCAGACCCCACCCCAACCTCTCGCCCTTTCACCCGGAAGAGGAGAGAACACACACATTTTAGATTCTACGCTGTATATAGAAACACGCCACACACACACACACACAGAGCAGGGAGGATGCTGCACACCGCGTCCACACACACCTCAGACAGCTCAGTACAATATAGGTCCCAAACACTCCAATTGAGCGGTATCAGACATATCTCTGCAGGTGTCTCGGGGCAAGAGACACATCAGAACGCGCCAAGAGTCTCTGTTGGCTGGCTACTGGACCCAGACCCCGGCCCCACTGGGTTTAACATGGTCACATAACAATAGCTGGCATGAATTGACCGACGCTGTAATGGTAGAAATCCTTCGGTCGGTGAGTTTCCTCCAGTTTGCTAGGGCTGCTCCTCTCTCTGTTAGCTCGAACTGACGGAGGAGCAGGCGAGTCCCTGTCTGGGCTCCCCAGTGGTTCTGTGTCGTCTGGGGTCCAGGTGGCTTCCCTTCTCCGTGTTGCCATGGCACCCTCCCTGAGAAGGAGTCATCTCAGTGGCTTGGCAGAACTGGCGGCTTTGCGGCTGGTTGTAGTGGCTTGATTCCTCATCTTCACATCGGTGCTGGCGGCACTGGGTTGCGTGTGGGTGTGTGTGTGTTTGTACGAATTTGCCTTTGTTTGTGTGCACATGCATATACGTGCGCGAGCAAACGTGCGCGCCCGTGAGTAAAGCGATGTGGACCATGACTAACAGGAATGTCCTGCTTCATTTATTCTCGACCCGGACCAACAGCGAGGTCCAACCATCTGGGAATCCATCCCAGCCACCCACTGGCTTTAGACTGATAACACGATGCATGACTCATGGCCACAGTCCGAGGCTCTGAAACCGTCTGGACCTTAGCCGTGGACTCTACCGATGTTGCTCATAAATGTGGCATCGTGCGTATCCTGGATTGTCACAAATTGCATGTTTCATATTGTGTGGATTAATTTCTGTTCATTCAGACACTCTGCCACAGTCTTTGGGCGTGGCTGAGATTTGCTTGTTCAAAGTCATTAGTAAGGATCAGCCGATGCTTGATTAAAGTCAAAAGTGCATTTGGCTGAACGCAGTACTGACTTTGCGCAATTAGGAACCTGCTTGTGAATCAATGCCGGTAGTTGATGCACCTTTCAAGCTGCTGTGAGAAAAACAGACAGAAGAGGGCGCTGTTTGTTTTCCAGCCAGCAGCTAGACGGGGATCTGCTCACGTAACGACACTGAGTAAAGCACTTGCAGGAACTAGTGGAAAGTGCACGCTGAAATTACACACAGAACTAATGTCCCTGTGGCTGAGTCATGATTTGTATGGGAGTAACCGTGTGCTTTAAAAAGTGCGTCATAAATATATTCCTAAACGTTGAATTTGCCTTGTGCTGTGAGCCGCGTGTCCTAACGCTGTTGACTAACCCTCACCCTAACCCTCACCCTAACCCTCACCCTAACCCTCACCCTAACCCGCCCTGTGTGCCTCACTGTGTCTCTGCATGGGCGTGGCATGGGCGTGGCCTGCTGCAGGGGTCGTACCTGGCGCACGGAGAACAGAAGCGGGAGGGACAGCCTCTGGCGGAGCGTGCCGGCGGCGACGGTCTCCACGACTACCAGGGCGAGCAGGGGGGTAGGGTGCGGCAGACCTCCCTGTGCTCCTCGAGGGGCCAGCCGCGGGGAGGAGGAGGAGGCCGGGGCCTGTCCCGGCAGGACACCTTCGACTCGGAGACGCAGGGCAGCCGGGACTCCGCCTACACCGAGGCGGGCGACTCCTGCATGGACATCGAGACGGACACGTACGAAGACCCCGAGCAGTACCGCGACCGCGGGGGCAGCCGGCTCCACCCGGCCCGGCACCACGGCCGCCGGGCCTCCTGGGAGGACGAGGGCGCCGAGCCGGACCAGGAGAACCTCAACCAGCCCGCCGCGCCGTCCCAAACCCAGCCCGGGCAGCAGGGCCGGGCCAAGCTGAGAGAGAGGTACTGCCAGGAGGGCGGGGAGACCGGCAGCGGTATGGGCCGCAACCGGAACCAGGAGGACTGGGGTAGAGATGTGTACATCCGCTGAACAACCCGGGTCTGGGGCCTGACTGACTGACGCGGGGGAGGAGCTTCGGTTGAGCAGGAAGTGGAGGTTGGGTTCGGGGGAGGGGCGTGGTGGTTTGCCAATCAGAGGCTCATTAATTAATTTCTTTACAGGCCATATTCAAGAGGTACTTGGCTCAACATAGAGAACGGTGTAAAAAAACAAACAGACCTGCTAGATGTCACTCACATCATCCGGTTACTTTAGCTATATTTAAATCATTTTTGTTTTGAGGAAAGGGTTGCGGGTTGGTTGGTCTCTTTTTTGTTTTTGTTTATTTTGTCGGTACTACTTGCATGAATACCATGGAATCCTACTGATCTGAAAGCACGAGGAGAGTTCCCATTACAAGTGTGAATTTATGACCGGGGTGTTATGGGCTGGTGGTCTGGCAGGTCTTCTCCGGAGTCTTCAGCGGGCCGTATGTCCCGCGGGTCGAGCAACAGGTTCCCCATCTGCACATCTTCAGGATTCATCCAGTTCTGGGATGGGATCCAAAGCTTTCTTGAGGTCCTCTCTTCCTACTCCTCGTCACCCAGACCTTAAAAGCTCTCTGGTGGAAAAGTTGCCATGATTTTGTTTAGAAATGGATTAACGGGATAACTGATTATTTGTAGAATGTTTACCTTCATGTTAATACAAGAAAAAAACACCCCAAAGATACTCTGTCTCTGTTCAGCTTTAGCCCAAGCATTTAAACAGGTCTGTCTTGTCCTGTCATCCTTGTGTGTTCCCCTATATTCTCGGGGTACTGTCTGAAGGTGGGCGATAGCTTTGCTCCTGTATTTATCACTTGTACACTGTCTTTTTGAATGTAGTAAACTTTATAAGCAGCTCTACAGCAGTAGTTGTGTGAATGAGGTGTTCCAGGAGTCTCCCACGCCCTCAAACTTTACTTCACAAGTGCCGGAATGTCTCGCCAGGCCACGTCTACCGTTGTCGTAGGGAGACGTCTGTTCTAACCCTTGTTGTTCTCCCATCGGTGTCTCTACGCTGTGTCTTATCGGTGTCTCCGCTGTTTCATGTTCTCTGGTGTAGCTTGGAGTTGTCTCTGTGATACCCGGGAACACCGACAATAACATATGAGGTGTGTGTGTGATACCCGGGAACAGTTACATATGAGGTGTGTGTGAGATACCCGGGGACACCGACAGTTACATATGAGGTGTGTGTGTGATACCCGGGAACACCGACAGTTACATATGAGGTGTCTGTGTGATACCCGGGAACACCGACAGTTACATATGAGGTGTGTGTGTGATACCCGGGAAAACCGACAGTTACATATGAGGTGTGTGTGTGATACCCGGGAACACCGACAGTTACATATGAGGTGTGTGTGTGATACCCGGGAACACCGACAGTTACATATGAGGTGTGTGTGTGATACCCGGGAAAACCGACAGTTACATATGAGGTGTCTTGCACAGTGCATTACCCAAACATTCAGCCAAACAGCTGGCTTGTCTGGAATTCCAGACCCAATGTACTGGTTTTCCGTCATTTCACTTGTGTTGTTTTTCCTGTGGATATTTGCTTTTTTTCTTTTTAAACTTGGTTGTGCTAGTGAGAAGAGTGTGTAGGGGTGGCGGGTTTGAAACAGTCTTTGTCTAACTGATGGATCCATGGGTGTCTTTGGTGGTTGCCTTCAGACCACTTATTTCTTCAGTCAAATTAATTAATATTAAGTAATGGTCCGTAAATGTTTACTGTTGCGTTATCGCAATTGTTAAAAAATATAAAAGAACATGTATCATTGGTGCCTGATTGTAGCTACATTTGCTTTATCTGCCTTTCATTTTTAATCTGTGGATAAATTAGTATTTTAATTAAAATTTTAATCAGAAAAACAACAAGACTGAAAGTTCCATTGTGTAATTTTTGGGATTTGGGAAAAGAGAACACAGACACACATTCTCCAGATCTAGGGTATGCCTTATGACTGAATATATCATGATCATTTATTCACTTTTACATTTGTTGCTATTTATGTTATATATATATTATTTAGCTAAAGAAAATTATCACTCAACTTATTTTTAAACCATGCAGTTACTTGGATGTATTGAATTGGTTTTCAAAATGAGAAAGAAAACTGGTACCATTTCTAAGAGAAAGAAATTTAGTTTACCTGAAATAATTATATTACACCAAAAGATGGCTGTCATTTATTAGCACCCCTATTTATAAATTGTGCTTCCTCCCTTACAAGTATGATTGTTTTTAATTCTATGAAGTGTTATGGGATTGGACAGAATGTTTTCAGATACATTATCCTTTGTTCTCCATATATGAATAACACTGTTTAATTCAGAACACCAGTTTTTAATATATATTTGTTATTTTTAGGATTTCAAATGTCCTGGGAATATAATGTCTAATACCTTAACATGGACCAGTGGAAGCAATACAACCAGGAAACTTGGTAAGAGTTCACTGTAGCTTGGGGGTTATTATCTGCAAGTGATTTTTTCAAGGCCAAACCCAACATTGATTTGAATTTTATTTTAAGTTAGCTAGCCTCGAGTTAGCCTGCAGTAGACACATTTTAACATTCCAAGTACATGTAAAAGTAAGTACAATTAAATTACATTTGTTAGTGACACATTTCTAGTTGCGAACGATCTGTTCGATCCACGTAGGCAATGTGTTTTTTATCAAGGCCCAGGCTTTTCCGTTTGTTGCTATCAATAAACTGCCGATCACCCTCGACTTCACAAAACACACAGAACGCTATGTTTTCTATACTACCCTATGGCGTACGATATGTCTCAATATTATTAGTGTGAACATATATACAATCCAAGCGTAAATTTGTAATCTGTTTGAAGAGTGTCAATCCGTGTGAACAGACTGACAGTCCTCGCTTAAATTGTATAATCTGTACGATCAGATAAAATGCTCATTCAAAAAACAAAAGATTTACAAGTACGTGAAAAACAGATTTGTATCTCAATTCTGCACATATAAAAGATGAAATTTGATATGTATGGATGGCATTTTACACAAAACGTTTTGAGACGAAATATCCCCCGCTCGAATCGTATCCCTCGGGTATTTTAGGGTAGCACAATGAGGAAATGTCCTTCCTTTCAGAACACGCAGTCTTTCTAGCAAACGTTTTTAATGTGGATTATACCTCCACGAAATGTAAGTACAGATTGAAATGCATTAGTTGCATTTGCAGATCCGTAACGTATCGACCGCCAGGCCTTTCAGGCGCCCAGTTTCCACCAGAGCCAACGCTGTGGCGTGGTTTGTATACCACTAAAACGCTAATAGCGTCGACGTTCTCCTCCGCTGCATCTCCAGCCAGCCACAGTATCAGTTCATCTACTGGGTCGTTATCAAACTATAGTAAACGATATACTTCTAAAAAAATTATGAATTACATTTGTTGTATTAAATGTCTAATTAAATTGAATAATCAAAGAATGTGTTTGAACTGGAGATCTTATCATTAGAAACAACTATTTCATTAACTCAGGCTTAAGAATAAAAAAAAAAATCAGACTTAGCATCACACTTAAATTAACCACAGATTAATCAATTTGAATTACGTTTTTATAATTTATCCGTGTGCTTCTGGCCCACAGACAGCACACAGCTTAATGTGAACAAGTCTGGCAAACAAAACGGTTGCACCGCATACATTTCATTAATAGTTATTCAGTGTAATACATCTGATAAATTACATACGCAGGAGAATCGTCAGTAAAATAATCAGCCAAATTCGAAGACAGATAATGCTTGATATTCTTACTCTCCTAATGAAAAACCGTGACGTGGGATACATTTATAGAATTATCCAGGATATCATCTGTATTATGTTACAATGACAATGAAGTTGTTAAATGGTCAAGGAATTGCCAGGGTACGATTGGCGGCTGCGTGGGTTCCAATGCCAAGTTGAGGAAAATGTAGGAACACGGGGTAAAAACGGGTAAATAGTCTATAAATATGTTACGTCAAATAAATGGTTTAGGTCAGAGCTAATGCAATATAAAACAGCCGCTGGAATTTCAGCTCATGAGTCCTGGACTGTCACGCCTACGCCGTGAAGGAAACATTTTTAAGAGATTCTTAGTCTGAAATGTTTAGAGGAAGTAATTGACATACAATGTACCGCAGGCGGCGTGTACATATTTGCCACAATTTCCGGAACAGCGAAATGTAGCATAGTTATTCAGGCATTATCCTATACTCATCATCCCAGCATGACCGAGCAAGACGCAGAAGGTGACCCCGAACGAGTTCCACCGATACACGGTCCTTAAGAGACACCAATATACAGTAAACAGAGGCCTGGTCAATACGTTAGTGTTGACCAGTTAAATTGGGAATGTACACACGTCTCTGGGGCTGCTATACTACGACTGTTATTTGCTTTTAATGTTATTGGACAGTGACGTTTTTAAACGTGGTGGTTCGTGTGCTTGAAGGGGAACCGCTGGTAACCCAGAGGTTAAATAGCAAGAACGTTACCTACTGCATGAGCTCTGTTTACCCTGAACTCTTTTGTGTAATGGATTTGCTACTCAGTTAAGTTCTGACTACACGTTTTAGGGTGTGAGATCAGAACCAAAATAAAGAGATCTATAGAATTGAGATATGTCCAAGGTACTAAGGTAACTAATACTGCTCAATGATGACCAATGGAATTATCTAAAAACCCTGTGTTATTTCTCATTCTAAAGTAAAGTGGGGAGGAAACATCTGAGCTCTGAAAACATGAAGAGATAAACCATCCTAGAATGTAATCTCAGACATAAATACACTGTCAGTATACAGCCCCCTTCAATTCTCCACCTGTTGTTTGCTTAATAAGCTTCATTTGTAATTTATCTAATTATTTGTTGCCATCAATCTACACACAATAGCCTATTATGATTCGTTTCTATTTATTGGGGGGGGGACTAAAATATCTAATGAACATAATCCATAGTTTAACGACATGACACTAACAGGAGTTTATGTCTTGAGACAATACTGGGGCAAGGGAAATTCAAGCCATGGAGCTCATTTTTTAGAAATAAGGAGTCAACATCAGGAAATGGTCCACTCCTGGGGAATCCCATGGCCATTCACTTTTCTATTATATCCACCAGTAAAGGTAAATTCCAAGGTTGATCGGCATAAGGAACATGGTAGCACTTCTCGGTCCCTATTTGGGTTGGTGTTTTTTGCGTTCTGTTCCTGTTCGTCAGAGCTCTCTTTTCATTCGTCACGATAGCGTCATGTTTCGCTACCGATGCGTGGCCACGCCTCCTCGTCAGGGTAATTCGTGAGGATTTCCTCTGCCCCGGTCCCAAACAAATCTAGCTTTAAGTAAGCGAATAGTTTTATCACATAAACAGTTTGGTATCAATAGCCAACGGGATACGTGATTGGTTTTTTATGCCCATGGACGTAAGAAAAATAAATGTTGCTAGCTGTTGTTATCCATATAGCTGGTTTGCTAGCTTTATGAAAAGCGCACAACACGGTTATGATATCAGTATTTTTGTTGGAGTGCCTCTGACTACATGCTATTGTGTTAGCTAACCAGCCAACCGTAGAAGCATTATATTTTTTCCTTTATACGTTTTTCGCTGTTTTTTTTGCTCTATTTGGATATTTTCTTCACCACCGGTGGATATGGGATTACTTTTTACTAAGCTGATGACTGTATTTGGAGACAGAGGTAATTATTTGTTCTTGCCCTGGATACATTTGTAGCGTGCCACTATTGTTCCATAATGTGTCTGGCCATGTATGCTTAGTTTGCTAGATGCTTTAGCTCCGGGTTGTTTTGAATGTAGGTACAATTCGGAGAAATAGTACGTTGCTTTGGTTTCCGTTATTGTATCCACGATCCATGCAAAACATGTACATATTCAAATGTGGCACAGCTGAACTTATTGTTCTCAAACTATCTTAACAACTAACGGTAAACCGCTGACTTCACGGCACCTTCTGGGCTGTATTCATTCCGGCAAATACAACGCTGTAGTTGTGAAACGTTTGGCAATTTGTACGAAATCAGGCAGATCTCTTGTTTGTTGGTCAAAACGTTTTGCAAACAAAAAGTTTAGCTTTTAGCTTATTCGAGCTAGTTCGTACTTGATGTTATGTTACCGATTAAATGTGTCTCATTAAAGTGGGCTGTGGTAGTGCATTGCAGTGTTATGCAACCAAGAACATTTGGACAGTCAGCAATGTTTATCTCGATGATGAGATGGCCGAGTAGAGGTCGCTGCCGTTGATTACAAGGTTCAAAGGGCTTTCAAAACGTAAGAGCGTTTGGCTATTCTTTTCAAGTCTGCTAGTTTAAACCCCTGAACAGATTCTACGAAGTATAAACCAATCCAATTCCTAACTCAAATGTGTAATCCACGGGGCCGTCTTTGTGGTCAGAGACCTGTGAATTGCAATCTGTGTTATGTTCTGAGTGTGTAAACGTCTTGTGTTTTCCATCCCTAAGAACACAAAGTGATCATTGTGGGTCTGGACAATGCTGGGAAGACCACCATTCTCTACCAGTAGTGAGTGTTATCAAATAAGATTAGTATTATTATTGACAAACCAAGGCTTAATTATGGAAACAATAACCGTGTCATTATAATTCTGTGCCCTCTCACATTCTCCTAGCTTGACCAAAGAGGCAGTGCACACCTCCCCCACCATTGGTAGTAATGTAGAGGAGATCTCCGTACGCAAGACCCGGTTCCTGGTGTGGGACATCGGGGGCCAGGAGAATCTGAGGGCCAGCTGGACCTCCTTCTACGGCAACACGGAGGTACGGTTAGTGGATGTGTTTCCGTACGGTGTGTACAAGGAACACATTGTTAGGGTACAGCATGCGTTTACCTTTTTTTGGCATGCTGTGATTGGAGGGAAAGCAGCACCTTGACGACCGGGTTATAGGTTAAAACCAAAATACGTTTGCCTCCATTGCCCTTCACCACTGTCTGAATGTCTGTCTGAAGAGCTCCAGCTGGACACAAGATGTTTTGTTCTTCAGCTGGATTGAAGGTTTTTTGTTCTTCATCTGCACGCTAAGCAACAGCAGCTGATGGCTGTTGACATTATGGATCAATCATGGTAGAACTATGATATCATATGGTACACAAGGGCCGATATCAGCTGCCGTTTCTGATTATTTCTGTAATCAATATGAAAAATAGATGAACACTTGGGATGTGAACACTCGGGATGTGAACACTCTGTATTAGAACACTTGGGATGTGAACACTCTGTATTAGAACACTCGGGATGTGAACACTCTGTATTAGAACACTCGGGATGTGAACACTCTGTATTAGAACACTCGGGATGTGAACACTCTGTATTAGAACACTCGGGATGTGAACACTCTGTATTAGAACACTCTGTATTAGAACACTCGGGATGTGAACACTCGGGATGTGAACACTCGGGATGTGAACACTCTGTATTAGAACACTTGGGATGTGAACACTCTGTATTAGAACACTCGGGATGTGAACACTCTGTATTAGAACACTCGGGATGTGAACACTCTGTATTAGAACACTTGGGATGAGGAGCAATAAAAACTCCTCAGCGATGTTTAGCTAGCAGGATGGTTGTTATGTGTTCATATGTAGAGGGATTAGGTATGGTAAACCTCTTCATGAAATGAATAAGTGTGAATATATATTCCTGGGGTGTTACATTGCCAGGAATACAAATAAAGACTAAAGCGAATCAGAAAGCTTATACAACCGGCTTGGTTTGGGTTATGATCATTTAATAGATTCAAAAAAATCTATTAAATGTGCAGCGGTGTGCTACATTTGTTGAGTTTATGCTCTTGGCGAGTCTCTTCAACCGCCTCGGCCAGTGAACCTGTTCACTTATAGGGGGTTTGTTTTGTCTCCTCAGATTGTTATCCTGGTCGTGGACAGCACTGACCGCGAGCGTCTGACCCTGAACAAGGATGAACTTCATCGCATGCTTGCCCACGAGGTAACAACCCCTGTTTTGGTATCAGGGACAAGTGGTAACAGACTATCGGATCAGCTTCACTACTTTGCTTTGCACTATTCAGAACATAAGGCTGGAAGGCTCACTTAATTCTCTATGTAGTGTTCCTGCTCAAAATAACCAGAAACAAAAACTGTCTTCCGAAACTCAACAGTCTATTCCTGTTCTAAGAAATGAAGGGTATTCGATACAAGAAATTGCCAAGAATCTGTGCAGGCTTTTGTACAAAGATGCATATAGCACTCCCTTTACAGACAGGGAAACTGTCTCTTACCAGAATAGAAGGAGGGCTTAAAGGCCATACCGCTTTGTTTTTGTAGGTCGTTCACATTCCATTGTCACTTACATCTCGTGGTTCATGTTTACTCGTGAGCTCTGGTTTTTATTATCATGATCTGCAGCATAAACCGATACGCATTGCCCCTGTGTGAGTCACTGTGGTGGAAGCGTTTTTGGTTTCTGTTCCGCTGACACTGCTAGTTTCTGTCCTTAAGATGGTGGTTTTGCAGAAAGTGTTTGGTTACTCACGAAGCAGACTCTGAACCCTACCTATGGCTAACCATCCGATGGGTTTGTAGGACCTGCAGAATGCGGCCATTCTGGTTCTGGCGAACAAGCAGGACATGAAGGACTCTATGACGGTGGCCGAGATCTCCCAGTGTCTCACTCTGAGCTCTATCACTGCCCACTCCTGGCATGTACAGGCCTGCTGCGCCCTCACAGGGGAGGGGTGAGTACATTGCGGAGCTGCACACACACACACCGATGCTACCATACATGTGTTATAGCATTCATTTCACAAATAACCTTAACTCACTCCCAGTTTTCGCCTGATCTCCAGACTTCCTGCCAGTCTTGATTGGATGAGGTCTCGTGTACTGGCTAGCTAGAACTCCGTTCGTGGGCTCATCCGAAACCCAAGTGGAATCTGGACCGGCTATCGTTTCAATCAACAAACACAACCTCGGGGATGTTGCAGCAGAAGCTGCAGTGTTTAGTTTAGGACAAGGACCTCGACTGTATGCACCGACACTTCCCCAGCCCGGTCCCCCTCATGCCTTACCCAGCTTTGGGTGTGTCTGCTGGGGCTGAACAGGCTCCAGGTCTGCCTCAGAATAGAGCGGGGCTGGAGGAAGCTGGCAGGACCTCAGCCAAGTGTGCCAGGATGTGCCAATGTTCATGTGACCGTTTATATGCTATAGCCTGGAGACTACGTTCCAGAGGTCCATTGTGTTTACATACTTCCCTGTATCAGACCTAATGCCACACAGCTGACACTCCAGTCACAGCCATGAGTTGACCAGTGTTACAATGACTACCCACTGTTACAATGAATTTAACAGAGATGGAATTGTTACAAATACAGATTTGTGCCTTTGGCTGGATAATAAACGCAGGCCAATGATTCATTGCTGATGATACTGATACTACTCTTTCATTTAAGAAATTACTTGAACTATTCATGTGGAAGAAGGAAACAGCGGATTGCTTTTGGTAAGTGAGTGATAGAAATGTGAACTCTGTTGAACAAAGTAAAAGGAGCAGGATAACAAATGTTGTTTGAAACATTAAACCGGTTGTATATTTGTTTCTACATATTAAAGTTACTGTATTTTGCTAAATGTTTTTGTGCAAATAAATGCTAATTTTGATAAATTAGTGACTAAGCTTCTTTCACTTTAGCATAGTGAAAAATGAGATGGATCATTTTAGACTGTATGATTTAAAAGGTATCTAATAAATATTGATGGATAAAAACAACTGTTAATGTACGGGTATACTTAATCTCTTAAAAACAAAACGGGTATCTGAATGCACCCAAAACAAAGAACTTTTCTAAATGCGAGAGAAACGACTAGTGCGGCTAAAATTCACTGGTCGAAACATACCTTCCAATAGAATCACATCAACGCAATCCATGCACGAAAAGTTTTACGTTTTAATTGGAGGAGCTAACTTAAGTTTAAAGTGATATCAGTCGTAAACCAACTGTATGAAACTTGTAAAAGCCGACGTTACAAAACATACAAAACAGGGGGCATCCGGATTTGAACCGGAGACCTCTTGATCTGCAGTCAAATGCTCTACCACTGAGCTATACCCCCGCTCTGCCGAAACGTTACATGACGTACACTTCAAAAACAATTTCCAACTATTCTTTCATTCTTTCAGACAATTAATAATTATTTTCGTGAATAGTAGACTATATTCGGGATTATTCGTCAACGTAATGATCATTTTATATTTTGATCCACTAGGAGGAGACAAATGTGTTGTCCTAGGTGCTTTCCATAATTATTATAAAATGGAACCACCCAAGCGTCCAGTTCAAGAGGGGGAAAGCACCAGGAAAACCATGGGCCTTTTCTATGGGTAAATTAACACAGATAATCCCCCGGTATTTAGCTGGCCATCTCCAAAATACAAACAAAAGATATGTCCCTTAGCTAGCTGGATACCTATCCCCCGCATAAAAAAATAAATAGCTGGCAAAAAGTTTGCAAAATAACTTCTGCCTTACCTTTGACAGAGTTAGTCCCATGGTCAAAGTCAGTACCATTTCATTGTAGCTAGCTAGCATTACTTGCAAACATCGGATCCATTTGCATGGCGTTCTGTGTGGCTAGCTACCCTTCTGCCAGTGTGGCTATGTTTTTTGCCACACAAACAGGAAAATATTTCTAAACCTCGCAACAAAACAATAGCAACGCAATCGGAAAAAAATACACACTTTTTGATACCTGTCATGTCTTTGTAGTGCAAGAACTGTAGGAAGAGTTAGGGTGGCAATAATAATAAATATATATATGTGAGATTAAATTAAGTGGGGTATACCCAAGGGGTATGTAAAGCAGGTTTACTCAAGGCCAAATGCCAAATGATGCCTTGGTCATTTATTTGCACATTTACGCGTGTCTCTGGCAAAATCAACATTTGCGCAACTGTCACCAAGCTGAGGCAGTGAAAATTACAGAATCGGTAAGGCAATACTTTACTCCAGAGGTGTAGATGTCATCCTCCCCTAATCAGAAGCTTATTCACACCCAGAATCAAAGAAAACAGTTGAGATCACAGGCTGTTCCAACTTGCATGAATTGAATCACGGCAGCTCATAAATTGACACAGTAGCGTGTAAAGCCCGCACGTGCCTGTATGCACTCCCGACAACGTCTGGGCATGCTCCTGATGAGACAGCATATGGTGTCCCGGGGGATCTCCTCCAAGACCAGGATCGGGGCATAAGTGAGCTCCTGGACAGTCTGTGATGCTACTTGGTGGTGTCGGGGGCACCGATCCAACATCCTAGAGGTTATCAATTGTATTCAGGTCTAGGGGAACGTGAGGGCCAGTCCATGGAATCAATTCCTTCTCCATCCAGGAACTGCCTACACACTCTGGCCACATGGGCATTGTCCTGCACTAGGAGGAGCCCAGGGCCCACTGCCCCAGCAAGGACTAACCATGGGTCATGTATGTCACATGCTCAATGTGAACCTGCTCTCATCTGCTGTGTTTCTTATCTGGACACCGAAATCGCAAAATTGTAAATTGAACGTGTCCGTGTTTTAAGAGGTGTGTTGTGAAAAACTTTGAAACACTCAGGCTGAGCAAATATTGTTATTGCCAATGCCTAAGCACCACAAAATAACTAATTATTTGTATTTAAAATTATATATTTCCGTATTTTATTTCAAAATAGTTGATAGTTTATTTAATAAAATTACTGCATAGGCATATATAATTAGAGTCAAACGGAGAAGTGAAACTGGAGGGGAGGGGGATCCAGGGAATGGAGAAAAGAGTAGTTGGTTAGAAAGACAGTAACGGAATTTGAAGAAGGGATATGATCGATAACACACACACATATATATGATAGATAATAGATTTACCAAATTAACCACATAGGTGACCTAGGTACGCGTCGAAAATGGCGTTCGTGGGGGTGGGGAGAGTTGGGCGGGCGGCCTCAGTTATTTACCGTTCTTGTGTTGTTCCTAAAGCAAGGAGGACCAACGAGCTCACGAAGTTTCCCGCAGTCCATGTCATTTTTTAAAACATCCAATGGAAAGGAAGGGTTTAAGAAATTGCCATTAAATGCCCCGCCCCTTGTAGTTTTGTAGTTATGTCCCAACATTTTCTCAAAACATGCTCACCCTATAGTTTGTTTACAGCGTTAAGGATTGGTATATAATGTAAAAAAAAAAAAAAGATTCCTTCAGAACATGGTAATGTGCATGTCAAACCGGTCAACGCTTGAACTGCATAAATATTTACACTGTATTGTGCCAGTAGGGGCTGTGTAATAAGACGTTGTATTTATAACATTTCTATATTCACTGAATGACACCCTTAAAAGTGCACCTTAAGTTAACGTGTCAGCCTCTATTCCAGAAGTGGGTACCACAGGGCTTGGTTACATCACGAGACAGAAAAAACGCTAGATATACCTTTTATAGTTGGCATAATAATTTCCATAGCGTTTGAATATTCACAAGACTGTGGCCGTCATTCGCATGCATTTGAGCGATGTGGATGCGCTCCGAATAGTTGTCTTCAGATCGTAACGAAACGACGTCTGAGTGAACCAAAGTGGTGGAGCAGAAAGCAAACCTAATTTAATCAGTTTTAACACACACACAGTTGTCTAGTGTTCCTGGAAATTAAACCATTGCCAAACGAAACAAGCATGTTTATTCACTTTTTTATATGGCCCACAAAATAGTTTTCTGGGCAGAGAAATGTAACCAGTTTCGTTGCCCAGACAGAATGATCCTAGTACGTTATCAGTATAGTTAAATATTTATTTTCCTCTTCACCGCACTTTAACCAAAAAGTCATTAGACACACTCAACGGAGTGGATACGTCTAACAATTTGATGGTACTAATTTTATGCAGCAGTCCTGTCTAAACACAGGGTAGCGCTATTTAACTGTTCAAGGCTGGAAGGTGCAATGGCACGCATTAACATTAACAGAGAAGAGCGAGGACTCCGATATGATTTCTGATTATTTTCACTGGCATCCTTTTCAAAAGAAAGATGTAGCAGGAAATAGGAGCAAGGCATAATCCAAGACAAGGTGCAGGGACATGGGGGACTGTCACCTCAGCTCTCCTGCGCCTCCTCAGTTGATCCACGACTTTGTAATCACCATGGCAACGGTAGGACAGCGTTGAGCGCGTGTAGGAGGGAGAGAGCCTTTGGGGAGGGAGTGAACTTACGGGATGACTGGGACCAGGGGAAACCGTGTTGCTACAGCAGAACGGAGTGAGGAGTAAGAAAACGAGGAATAAAGCTGTGGGTTGTTGTCATTGCGGAACAACATGTGTCTGGGTGCACTGTTACTCCTCTGTCTCTCCCAGGCAGAATTGGGGAGAGTTTGGGCTCAGCAACAAACAGGTATGTGCTTCAGATAATTAATTTACCACCTCTTTTCTTGCCTTATGGCCCCTTTCTTTACCTGTGGGCCCCTATCGTGTGACTCCCTCTCCGGTTTACCCACCCCCCAGGTCACTCACGTCTGTCACTTTCTACCACACGATGACATCCCATTCAGGCATCCTCTCCTCTTCCTGTCTCATACTTTTTCATCTCTGTCATCCCCTCTTCCTTCCTCACACTTTCATCACGTCACAGAAATCGATAATCAATGGAAAGAACACAGTTTTCTATGCAACATAAACAGGCATGTATACTGCGTATATCATCTTTTAACATATACCTTCTGTCCTCGATGACAATGCTTGCACAACTTTGCACATGGAAAACATTTTATATTCACGAGTGTTTGCAAATGGGCATATCCATACACTTTTTGGGGGCACAAAAGTTCATTTTCGCGATGAAAGTTCAACCAGAACAAAATACCCTTTTCCAGAAACACAAAGGAATGACTCAAAATAACAATCCGCTTCTGCTTAGAATTAAATTCAGACATTTTACTGCCTCCATCTTTGCTTCAGAGGTCTGTCAGGTCCGGACGGGAGAGGGGAGCCAAAACATAAAGGATGTCCCTGAAAAAGGACAAATTATCGATTTTCATGTACTTCTGTTGAACATGTGTTTTTTGTGTGCTTCAGTGTGACACTATTACTGTGGGACAGACAGTCTCTTCTGGTTTGTTGCACCTTTTGGTAGATTTAGTTAATGGATGTTTCCACCAGTAACCACGCTATTGATTAGCCTCCTTGCTCCTGAAGAAATACTATTGTTACCATAACCAGCCCCATCTTTGCTTCCAGTTCTACCTATTGCTCATCTTGGCGAGGCAGCTCGCCGTTTAGGAATTAACGGTCACCCAAAACAATTGTGTTGAATTTCCTATTACACGGTGGCCTAAATTGGACAGTTATGTAATTTTGGACAAGGACAGGATTTCATCCCACCTTCAAAACAAAAGCTCCGCACTGAGCCAAAATGGTTTTCCGTGTTTGTCTTGCTCAGATTCTTTTCACTTGAATCGTATACAAAAGCTAGTTGAAATTGGATCAAGTCAAACCTCTCCTCAAGATCTTCAGTAAATAAAGAAAATTATAGTGTGAAGGATGAATGCGTATTGAAACACACTAGCAGCTGACTTCAGAACCTGGCTCGCTTGTCCTGTTGAGAATTGACTTTCAAATTATTTTTGTCTGGTCCAAACACTTGGGTGCCAAGCCTGAAAAGGGAAACCATTTTAAATTATATACTAAATCTATGTATGACCAACATGCCAATTTAATTGTTGTGGAGACTTGTGAACAGCAAATGCAAGGCCTTTTGTGACGCCTTTGACAATTCTGACAGGGTAGGATGCATGGAGTAGGGAGACCAAATAAAAAAAAATCATACATCTTGATTCTTTTTTGGCAGACTTTAAGAAAGCGATATTCTAGATGAGGCGTGATGCTGTCATTGAGAAAGACATGGTCCATCCCAGAGCCTCTTTGAGGTGCATGACTTAGTTTTGTCATGGGCTTTGTCTTATCATAACAGTAACGGCAGAATTCATCTCCTTTACCTCATCCACTCAGAGATTTTGTTTCACCCTAACAGGAAGTGTGAGGTCATTGCTAGTCTCTTGTTTTCCTAATGAGAGCTTGTTGCTTTTCAGGCTTGACAATTACTTTTTCAGCAAAAGAGCTGTTGCCAGGTCCACCGTGTACATTTTCATGTTTCACGCCACCCAGCAAGTCTTACTAATATTGGAAATGGATCCAAAGATATCATGTGAAGACATTTAGCTTCACTGGCAAAACGCGCAATATTCAGGCCATTCCTAGATGCTTTCTGCTGGCGTCCCAGATGTTATATTTAAGCCTTTTAGGGATTCTGGCAAATGCTGTTGTCCAGAACAACTTACAGAAGCAATTAGGGGTATGTCCCTTGCCCAAGGGCACAGTTACATTCTCACCATGGCAGCTCAAGATTTGAACCAGAAGTACAACCACAAGGCAATCTGCTGCCCCAGATGGTTGTTGGTTCCTTCGGTGGGTCTGACCCACAATTATTGCTGCAGCTGTAGTGTGTGTGCATGCAGTATGTCTCAAGGTAAAGAATTAGCTGGATCCGCTTGTTAAAAGTGAAAAACAACCTAGGCACAAAGCCTAATAATCACATACATTTCAATGATCTGCCATAATAGCAGCTGAACGGAAACATTTCAGCATTACACAATAAAACCATATTTTGCCAGATAAGGTCAGAAGTTTACAGAGATTTTGAAGTCAGGTATGATAATTGCTGTGTGTTTGTAAGTACTCAAGTGGCCAAATTCAGTCAAGTTGTGGAAGTGAACTGCACCATGGGTCTGGTCCTGAGCCAGCACCAGTGGCCTCGCCCATGCAGGAAAGGGTGTGCCTCTTCACCCCCGGTCTCACCGACAGCTCCAAGCAACAGGCCTCGAAATAACGGCTGTGGTTTCACGGCACCGGGGTTTCAGTGCCCAGGGCTAGTCTGTTTGTCTGCCTGGCGGCCAATGATAGTTTGCCATTCAGGCCTAAGAGTGGGTGACGTTCCCTCCCATTGCATTTGTTTTTTCTAGACCCATGTCAGTCCTTTTAATTTGTTGTGCCCGGCCGTTAACTGTCTCAGACAATTAAAGCGAATGAAAGACCGTACTTTTAACTAGGTGACTTTAAACAGACCCAGACCTTCCATTCCAGAGTTTGTTTATGTTGATGTACTATTCATTCTTGTCCTATCATCCGTCATAAGGCATTCCAGTACATGACATATCTTCCCTGGGTGTTGTTATAAAGACATTCTTTAACACAATAATCAGTATTAGTCACACAGGCCCAAGTCAGCGTTATGCTCACCCTCTCCCATCTGTGAGGGGGGACCCCACTTGGAGTAGTGTTTTGAAACTCAAGTCGCTGGAGAGTGGGCTGACGTCGCCTCAGAACTGTACAACCGAGCCACAACATCCACATCAAGCCCTGAATGTTGCTCCAGTGTACTTTATGACTTCCTTGGCAATTTACACCTTAGAGCAGGGTCTCCAACCCCATGTACTGAAAACCACCAGGACTTTAGCTCTCCAGGACCAGGGTTAGAGACCCATGCCTGAAAGAAAAGTCATACTGGAAATTGCTGTTCTACACTCAATAGCAAAGAAAACACCATGTTTTTAAGCTCTCTGCTGTGCCTCTAGAACGTGTGCGCTGACATCACTGCTCGTTAGGGCTCATGTGACTTATTTGTATTAGGTATGGCTGGCCTACATCAGGCATGGTAATTAAACAAGCCAGTCAAGCAGCTGACCCCAATTATCCCCATCTTTAGATTGACTTAACCAAGGTTAAGACTTTTTTTAAAAAGTTCCCCCTCGATGACAGCATTTTTGATTACATTGCATACTAGCAAAACACTCCTAGTCTCCCTCTATAGACCTCCTTCACAGCACTGTATTTTATTTTCTCTAATTAGTCTTGACCAATTATTTTAGGTCAGAATAAATTGAGACGGCAGGGCTGATGTTATTGGGAGGTAAATAAGAATTGGCCTGCCTAAACACCTGCCTCCCAAAGAGGCCTTGAGCAACCCTGTCATTCCACATACTTTAAGATGAGGTAACACAATAACAGAATATAAAAAATAAACTACTTTTTTCATCATTACCAGTGAACAGTTTAGCCACCACTTTGTTTACGACCAGTTAACTTACCGCCAAAAATGACAAACTCTGCAGCCAGCATAAGATCAAGGCCAACACACAACCCACCTATTTCAGTGTGGGGTTCCTGTTTCATGCTGACCCAAAACATCTTTTCAGACTAGTAGTCACCAAGGACAACAGGAGACCGTAATTGTGTAGTTGCAAGCAGGAATCTGGTATTTCACTCTAGGTAAGTCGTATCAAAACATGAATTAAGTGAGAAGAATTTTATATATATACACACACACAAACAAGGTAGCACAACAACATACACCACACTTACATAGCACCAGGATGGCCACCGCAATCGACTAGCCACTGACCGAAGAGTGGGTGCTAAACGCATCCGTATCGCGCCGCAAGGGTAAAGGTCACGTCAGCAACCAGACCGTTAGTGGCGGGACATGTGTACGGTCTGTAGCGAGAGATGAGACCGTCCGTCGTCAAAGAGAACATTCATTTTGGAACATAGTCTGCGTTCAACAGAACACATACAGAGCATCATTCGTGGTCTCGGGATATAAAACAGTTTGGCTGCTAACTTCCGGTTACTTACATACTCTTAACTGCTATGTCGAAGATTGAGATTCCACCTGATTGGGAAAGGGGCTCATTGAAATGAATGACATACGGCACAATGAAATAGACTTGCTGTCTAAAAGTATTTGTTTCATTTAAGCCATACACCGGATCTTATTTTCTGTGAGCCGGCTCTCGTGGCTCCGTTTACCCAAGAGTTGGCTCCCGAACGGCTCTTTTTACCAATGCGTTTCGGTTCACAAAAAAACATAACACCTGGGCGATATTTGCTACCTTTTTCTCAAATTGGCTATGTACGAACATGAGGTGATATCAGGCTATGGTAACCGATATCAAGTAAGAGAAACAAATGTTTGAGTAAGGGTTTTCGAGATGGATCATATCGGATCCGCCGGTTACCAAACTCAGTTTGTTCTGCTCAACTACTTTCATTCCGGAGAAAATTGCCAGAGCAGCAGAGACGAACTCTTCGCGGTAGCCATGCTAACCACGGCATATTCATGGCGGTTCCACCAGAAAGAGTGAGCTCCACAGAGTGAATTTCTTTGCTTTTTTGTTTGCCATACGCTTACCGTCCATCGAAAACTTCCTGTCGTTTACTGAAAGCAAAGGACAAAACAGTAAACGCATATGTACAGGAAGGAGCCCAAAATTAGGGTTAGAAAAGACACTCTGCTGTTAGGGTTACCATGAGAGCACGGTTATATAATGAAAGTGACGTCATGAACGCGCCCACATTTTCAGACAAAATATACCTAAAAGGTGCGCAACATAAAGAAGTCTAGATCATGGGGAGTGTAAACTTTTCCGCTCGGGGCCACATCATGCTGTTGATGCTGGACCACACATTTGTTTTATAAGTTGTTAATCATAAATTATTTGCGGTCCAGAAAACAGCATTTAAACATTCATACAGTTGGACCATTATAAAGTCTAAAATAGAAAGATTTTCAATCCAGAAGAGCGTGAACCCAGCAGCTGGTGCAGGACAATGCCCAGGACTCATGTGGCCAGAGTGTGTAGACAGTTCCTAGATGACAAAGGAATTGATGCCACTGACTGGCCCTCAGACCTGAATCCAATTGAGATCTTCTGAGCAGAGCCACAGACTTTCCAAAAGCCGACTAATGCCCTGATCCAGGTCTGGGAGGAGATCTGCCCAGACATTGTCTAGAGTGCGTACAGGCACGTGGGGGCCAACATACTACTGAGTCACATTATGAGTTGCCATTAATAAATTCACAGGTGGGACTGGGTTGTTCCTAAAATCCACAACCATCTCCACTGTCTTCAGAGCGTTGAGCTCCAGATTGTTTGGCCTGAACCAATTCACCAGGTGGTCAGTCTCGTACTTTAAGTTCTGTGATCCTTGGTTTCTTAGGGATGAGAATGAGGGTGGAGGTCTTGAAGCAGGCTGTAACATGGCATGAGGTGTTCAAGATTTATATGAACACCGGAGACAGCTGATCAGCACAGTGCTTCATGGAGGATGAAGAGACAGAGTCTGGCCCAGCTGCTTTGCAAGAGCTGTCTCTTGAACAGTCTGTTAACATCCTCTCCAGAACAGACAGGAGTCGTTGTTGTGGTAGGGGGTAAGGGGCCACTGAGGGGGGCAGTGGCTTGGAGTGGCCCATTGCCCTGCTGAGGTGGGCTGGAGCTGGGGAATGGAGTCACGGGGATGGCGTCAGGACTGCCCCTTTGTCTTTCAAAGCGACAGTAGGACTCGTTCAGGTCGTTGGCCAGGTGAGAGTCGTTTATGTGTGGGGCAGTTGGTGACTGTCTAAGGCCCTAGACAAAAGCAGAGTCGTTAGCACTGCTTTTGTAATCTGTCAGACTACAGTCGTTGAGCTTCTTTCACCGCTTTGCTAAATCTGTTTTTATCACCACTCCTGAATGCTTCCTCCTAATCCAATTTTAGCTGTCTGAGATTAGCTGTGAACCAGGATATGTCATTGTTATAACTCACCCTGGTGTGTGATGGTATAATGCAGTCCTCACAAAAGCTGATGTATGATGTCACAGCTCCTGTGAACTCACCCTCACTGTGCGTGGGGACAAGATGTGGATGGGTCACATTATCATCCACCTCACTGTGCGTGGGGACAAGATGTGGATGGGTCACATTATCATCCACCTCACTGTGCGTGGGGACAAGATGTGGATGGGTCACATTATCATCCACCTCACTGTGCGTGGGGACAAGATGTGGATGGGTCACATTATCATCCACCTCACT
>JACXGK010001963.1:0-60814 GCA_016801125.1 Novumbra hubbsi | reverse complement strand
TGATACATTACCTGCTACTAAGGGGCCGGGTACAGAGGATGTGTTCTGTGATGCAGCGGTGCTCAGCAGCCAGTTCCTGGAGACTATCCTTGTCCTCCTCATCTGTGAAGAACAGAACGAATGCTGACAAATAAATACACAAACAAGCAGGAACCAGACATATCCTGTAAACCAAGCAAGTTATTTACACTCAAGAAAGACTCACCTGATTGGAGGAATACGTGCAGTTTGTTGAACCAAGTGAGGCCTACACTGTGCACTCCTGCCTCGTGGGTACAGTGATACCTGTACTGGCACAGCGGGTCTACAAGGCCGAAGCACATTGAAAGTGAATCAGATGAACATGTTGTGGTGTGGACTTTTGAGTCCTCATAGGAAGCATCAATGAGTGACATTTTAGCGTTCCACTACATCGGCCAATAAGCGTGATCAGCTCACCTCTGTGCAGTCTGATAGGGCAAGTGAAGTCAGAGTCCACCGGCTCCTCCTCCTCCACAGCGGGCAGTCTGAGGGTGAGTTCCAGCTCCACACACTCAAACACGTAGAGGGAGGGCACTGCCTCAGAGCCCCGCATCCACCTCTCCGCCTGTCATGACAGAGACCAGAAAGCCCTTGACCGTTGCACAACGACACGTAGCACACATGTTCTACCGGGAACACACGCACGCGCACGCACGCGTGATCGAGTGAAGTACTTACTCCTGTGTCCTCCTCTTCCTCTGCTTCCAGCACCACACAGTGGTACAGTGTGCCTGTTTCCGTGGCAATGACCAGGATGTTGGGCACGCAGGGCAGACAGAGCACGGCACAGGCATCATACCCATAGTTGTCCTCAGCGGCCGGGTACATGGGTAAGGGCCCGATGGGCTTGCTGAGGCTCCCCGAACTAAACACCAAAACCCAACATGACAGACAAGCTTTTATTCCATTTTCCTGAAACAGTAGCATCACATCTTCCTCCCCCCGCTTAACCACGTTTTATTCCTGGGAATTCAGCCGGGCCCAACCCACAAGGGATCACCCTTTGGCAGCCTTTAGCTTTGAGACTCTGGTGACTGCGGGTCCAGACACTCCCCCTCACCTTTGTGCGAGGCTCGTGTAGCTGAGATAGGTCTCTCCGTTTTCATAGAGAACGTAGAGAGGATACACCAGCACATCCTCCTTGGAGCGCTGGCTTGTGAGCTGCCGAGGGTCACCGGACACCGGCCCGAAGTCAAACGCCACGGCGATCTCCCCCAGAGAGGCTGCATAAGAGCGCCTGAGATGGCGGCGTGTGAGAGACAGGCGTCGTTAGCGAGCCTCGTAACAGGGTGTATTGCGGTTTAAATTCAGTAGACTGAGAAGACGACTGGAACTAACCCTCGTGTGTGTACACTGCTGTCCTCCTCGGACTGAGACACTGATAGTGCTTTAGCTGGATTCTGAGGCTCCTTCAAACTGTACAACCTATACACGCCAACAATATTAATGCAGTGCAAAACTAGTAACACAACACACAACTGGCTGGGGATACCCGCTAATAGGGTACTGTGACCAAAAAACCCCATCTAAATCACAAAATCACTAGATAACCGTGTAGAGGCGTTTACCTGATGGTGTTATCAGAGGTCAGCAGCACTAGGTGTGGCTCCTCCGTCTCACTGGGAAACCAGGCTGCTTGACGAAGGGTCACCGATGCAGAGCTGGTGAAGAAACGCTCAGCCACAGGAACAGTCCTGGTAGGAGGAAACCACATGGAAACAACACCCAGCATCCTTAGTTCAAGTGGATTTGAGTCAACACACAATTTGGAGTGTGTAAAAAAGTTTATTTGACTAAGTATTATCTAGTTTATATCGTTTTATCTACAATAATGTGTATGGGTTACATATACTTCCTTTTAGTTAAGCAATTAGGATCACTTAGTTCCAGTCAAGAGCATGCTTTTGTTACAAAATAAAATAAATGATCCAGGTGTTCCCCTGTTCAAGTTAGAAAACACGCAAACAATTGCGAGCCACACACACACACTTTTTGGGAACCCTTTCAAGAGAAGTGGACAGACAAATTAAAGAACATGATTTAAATGTATCCTAATGTTTCATACTCACTTGCAGTTAACTTTGCTCCGGCCTCCTTCAAACTCGGACCTCTTCCCCCACCGCTGTGGTAATTCTAGAACGGTTGCTCCCCGTTGTCCAATGAGAGCGACATGGTACTGTGTTGGGCTCAGCAACACCTGGCATACTTCAAAACGTGGTGGATTGATGCACAGCAGAGTCTGAGGAAGGAAAGTAAAGTCCACCGTTAGTAACATTACCATTTCGTTACTGAATGATGGATCTATTCCGGTCCAGTGTCCACATTGACACACCAGTGGCGTTGGCCGGCCTGGGCTTCAGCCCCGTGTCATTGGAGAATATCCCCGAGTCTTGATTGAATTCCAAAAAGTTAAGATGTATGTTAGCTGACATTAACACAGCTGGATTATTGTTTTGAAAATTGCACAAGAGCCAAGATCTTAAGACGCGCTTTGTTTTACCACCTCCCCCTCCAGCACTGGTCTAAACCCAACCCGGAGTGCCTCGTAACCCTAGTATCACCCGGAGTGCCTCGTAACCCTAGTATCAACCGGAGTGCCTCGTAACCCTAGTATCAACCGGAGTGCCTCGTAACCCTAGTATCAACCGGAGTGCCTCGTAACCCTAGTATCAACCGGAGTGCCTCGTAACCCTAGTATCACCCGGAGTGCCTCGTAACCCTAGTATCAACCGGAGTGCCTCGTAACCCTAGTATCAACCGGAGTGCCTCGTAACCCTAGTATCACCTCTGGCTAACACCCACACACCTTTCTCATTTTTTAAGTGGCAAGAAGATCATCCTGTTCAAAAACACACATGTCTAAATGCATGGAAGGACTGTTGGAACAATCAATCAGACTTGGCCATTAGCCAAAGAGAAAACGGTGAACAATTCCTGTCACTATGGGCTTATTATTACCGTTAATACCAATCCAATCCGGCACAACCCTCCACCGCAAATCGCTACATATCTTTTCTTATCAGCAAGAAATACTTAAATTAAATAAAAAATAATAATAATGACCACACCATCATAAGGTAAGTTTATTCACACAGCTGTATACTGATGGTTATGTTCTTGTTTAGCAGTATTAGTGAGCAGATTGGAACTTGTTACATTCAATTTTTGTTTTAACGCAGATTTTTGTTTTAATATTATATAACCAGTCAATGTGTATACAGTGCAATTGGAGAGTATTCAGACCCTTCACTTTCCACATTGTTACATTAACTATTCTAAAATTGATTCCCTTTTTGTTTTCTCACATCTACACAATTACCCATAATGTAAACAGCTTTTTTTGGGTTGCAAATTTATTTGAAGAACAAAAACAAATAATATGTTTTGTATTCATACCCCTTAACTGGTAGCAATTACAGCCTCAATGCTTCTTGGGAATGACAGACAAGCTTGGTGCAGTGGTGAAGGGCTCTACACTAGAAGTTGTTTTTACAAGGAGCACTCCTAAGAAGAAACAAATCTAGACAGACTACATTTTTGATAACACAGAAAAGTTATGAGCCACACTTATTTGCTTTTAATTAGGCACATTCTCTCCTCAGAAACTTTTATCTAGGAACTTATTGAACAACAGAAAATACTGCATTCCGTTTTCTGTCAATATACCTAGGAATACAAACTACACTAAAGAGGGTTTGATGTATGACATATTCCCAATAGCCTTTTATTTAAGAAATATGTCCCGATCAGGTTCCATCTCGGTTTGGGATGAAGCAGGTAAGATTGCTGCAATGAGGCAGTGGTGAGGCTGCAGTTCCTGACATAGAGGTGAGAATCTTCACCTGCCACACGATTCGATTCCGAATTCAGAGGGTAACGATTCGAGTATAAAACGATTCACGATGGATGCATTTTGCCAAACAATTATTTTATTACAAAAACAAACATACTTGAAACTCTCTCTTTCCGCATTTCAAGTTATTAAGTCGTTTTAAAGTAAAGTAAATAAAGTTTTGACATTATAACCATACATTTCTGTGCAGCTTTATTACAGAAAAACATATGGTCTAAAACACGGTCTATAATATATACTTAAAAGGCTGCCTTTTATGCAAATGAAATTATTTGTAAAACCAAGTAGTATAACATATTGTATTGTTTGTGGAAAATCAAAATGTGATTATTCACTCTGAAATAACATTTAGCAAAAACAATGAGAAGTTAAACATTAGACCAGGGGTGGGCAAACTACGGCCCGAGTGCCAAATGCGGCCCACGAGGCTGTCCCATCCGGCCCACAGAATGCCCTTTTCTGGCCTCCAAATCAATTATGATTAACAAATTACAAAAACAAATGTGGCATTCATTTTAAAATCCTGATGTGGCCCCCGAGCCAAAATATTTGCCCACCCCTGCATTAGACTGTGAAGATGGATGTCTCCTTTACTCTGGATTTTGTGTCCCTGTTCAGCACCGGTATAGCGGTGTTTGTGAACTCAGAGAAGGAATTGTGTATTTTAGCACCAGGGTATGGAGGAGGAAGCGCAGGAATTTGTTTTCCATGACTAAGTAAGAGATCCTTACAATCCTGCTATAATTGGCGATGATCCTTGCAATACATGTGGCAATGGACTGTGTGATTTTCTTTGTCCTTTTTGACATCTGAGGTACAGTTGATAGCCTCAATTGTTGTAAAATAGGCTGATTCGCAGCGTATTTTGGGGTTGATGCTAACCCCAGCTCCGAATTAAAACGGGACATGTGATTCCATATACTTGTAGTATTGCCGAACGATTTAATCTAGACTCAACAGGTCTCGCACATTGCATAATCATTACCAAGCTTGTTTTTTATTTATTTATATATATATATATATATATATATATATATATATATATATATATACATAAATATAAATATAAATATATTATTAAATAATTAATACAAAAACTCGATTCTTTCTTTTTATGAATCGATGGAGAATCGTTCACGTCAGGATCGCGATCCATCTAAAATCGATTATATTCCCCAGCTGTCCCTAGCTGGAAACGTGGCACCTGTGTAGCAAATACTTAGTTTTATACATTTGCATTTGGAAATGTTTAGGTTCATAAGTAAGTAAATGTCACAGAATTTGAGGAGTTTCTCCCATTATACTCCGCAGATCCTCCCAAGCGGTTTCAGGTTGGATGGGATATACGTTGCAGCACAGCCATTTTCAAGACTCTCCAGAAATGTGGGATGGGGTTCAAGTACGGGCTCTGGCTGGCCCAGTCAAAGACATTCACAGTCTCAAAGGCACTCCTGGGTTGTCTTGACCGTGAGCTTAAGGTTGTTGTCCAGCTGGAAACTCAACCTTTGCCCCAGTCTGAGGTTCTGAGCACACTGAGCAGGTTTTGTCAAGGATGTGCCTGTATTTTGCACAATTCAAAAAATAAACCGGAACGCTGTCTGCCTGAAATTAGTCAAGCACTGGTCAAGTCAAGCACTGGTTTCTCATGGTCAAGCAGTTGTGTGCGCCTTTCACTGATGAGTGGCTTCTACTGTAAAATGTCTTATGCCTGGAAATGTAATGTTTTTTTTTAATGCGCAAAAACAAAAAAAAGAAAACGGATTTAACTTGGTTATGGCGGAAAATGTGAGTGAATACTTTCCGAAGGCAGCAGCATTAGAATTCTGTATTTCAAAATAACTGAAACTTCAGGACCATGGAGGAGCAGTCAGCCCTGACTTGACCGAATTGTCTAATTATTACATTTTCCAGGCGTAGTACACAAAGAACCGCAATTATGGGTGTCGACAAGATAATATTCAACTAATGGCAGTGACCGAAAATAAATAACGAGGTCGATGCTAAACGCACCGTACAATACTTGAATCGGTTATGAGTGAAGTTCGGTTTAAAAACGTTCTCACCTGATATTTTACTATTTCCAAGTTGTCCTCTGAATTGAGCTGCCTTAAGTTGGTTGTGTAGAAAACACTGTCTGCGTCATTCCACACGAATATGTCACCATTAAGACAAAATGTAAGATTCTTTGCAGTTCTTCTGGAATTCGAATTAGGTTGCAAATCAAGTTTCTCTCGTAATTTATTGAAAATATCATGACTTGGTAACTCGTTTCTCCATCGATCCCCAGTAAACGCCGCCATTTTCGTGTCGTTTGAAAATTACGTCACATCCCCAACCGCAAGGTTTCATGGGTAAATTGTGAATGCCCGATCGCAGAAGATCTTTACGGTGCAACATGATTTGTAGATCAATCAGTCCGCCCGCAGTCGCTTACCCAATCATTCGCAGTTCTTTCGATCTTTTTCTTCTTTCTTCTACGGGCTTTTACTGCGGAATACTGCTTCCTATGTAGTGTATTGCCGCTACTACACTACCAATGACTACGAACTCGAGTACACAGATTTGTATCATCCAATCAGACCCAGGGGCAGAATAACGTGGGCACCAACATTGTAGATGTTGGCTACAAAGTTACATACATAATCTACAATATGCGGAATGAAATGGTTATTACATTCCCTTTAACCAAACACATAACTCACGATACATGCTTGCTAAACATTTAGACTACAATTCTTTTTCCAATATTTAATGATATAGTATGTGTGGTATTGATGAAATATAGGTTGATAAAACACTGTCAAACAATCGTATTAGAGGTTTATAAAACTGTTTATGCATTGGTTTTAGACGTTTGATACCACAACCAGACATTCCTGTGGTGGCCAGTGGCATTACATCCGTTGCAAACGTGGTATGTGTCACTGCATCTTGTATTGTCTCGGCCAACAGAAGCGTTCCATTCTCACTTCGCGGTCTGCTTCAACCCAACACGCTCGTGTAGCTGTGCTGTTCACTGTGCAAGACATGGAACAGAACGGGCTTGTAAACGAAGTCGTCTGAACTGGTTGTGAAGGAATACAATGTCCAATTTTAAGGACACGAACTCTACCCCAGACGGGTATAGGGCTCTAAACACAAGAGAATTGCAAGAGCTTTTACAAGATGAAGAAAAAATGGACCATATCGTCCGACTCAATGAGAAGGTATTTCATTCTACAATTTACTATTCTGTAAAAAAAACATTGCACGTTGCAGACTATGACATTTCAGTTGAAAATGTTCTATGTTAAACTACGTTCTCTGTGGATGACAAAAGAGCTCAAAATTAATGATTTGAAATGGAATGCGTGAGCTTTACTCGTTAACCACGGCTCTGTATTGTCTGCGTGGCTTATAATGATTTTCAAACCCCTTCGACCCCCCACCCCCATTCAATGCTATACAGTTACACAGTTAATGAGAATGTTAACTTAACCGGGATAGGTATTATTTAAATGTGGCTGTGTTCGCGTTTAATTCGTTTTACACATTGGAATTCATTCTTGTCAGACGGACATGTGCAGTAAGCAACAGGATCGACCGATTCGAAAGGCTGTGAAAGCTATCTTAACTGTTCATTTGTAAACACATCTCGTTCACACTCAAAAAATACACCCGTTTGTTATTCTATCTTTGTGGGGACCAGAAACCTAACTTGAACCCTGAAATTAATGTTCCCTAACCAATACCTGAATAACCCAACTTTTATGCTTTAACTTAATTTAGCAGTGTCCCCTAATCCCATAGTTAAACTGATATTCATACACCTACAAGTAACCCCAATACTAACACAAGTTTTAGTTTAGTGGGGATGTGCTGACTGAAACTTGTTTTCACCAATTCATTTCATGTTTTACTCTCTTTATGCGGGTTTGGAGTTAACCCCCCCCCCCCATCTTACATTTACTAACCTATTTCTGACCCAAATGCTATTACATTAAAGAGAAACGGGTGCTAATAGTTAACCTATTCTGAATACCTTTCCATCATGTTAGACATTCAAGTATTCTGGAAAACATGAATGGCTGAGATTTGGATAATATCCAAATTACATGATAAAAAAAACATGACTCTTTTCAGGATGGTAAAAGTAATTTACCATTGACACGTCAAAGCTTTTGTAAGTGAACATAATTGTATTCTAATCTTACACATACATACATTAATACATAAAACAATTAGGATGGTATAGTATGAAGATATGCACAATGGTGGGCAAGTCGTGTAGTGGTTGAAGCATCTTACCAGCTACTGTAAGAGCTGGCAAGGTGAAAGATCTGTCATTCTGTCCTTAAGCTAAGACAATAACCCTCCCAAAGTGCTTATGATAGCTCTCAACACCTCTCCAATTCAAATATATAAGACAAATGTTTTTTTGGAGTATAGGTGCAAATGGACAAATATCCTCTTCCCTTTCATGGTTATTTTTGCTAAGGTATTATGCATGAATGTGTAATTTGGTCTAATTCTATAATTATTTGATAGCCAATAATTTGATCCATCATATCCATACTGTAGGGGAATGCTGTACTGTAAATCAATCCTTCATGCATTACTCAACAACACAATAGAGAATATTTTTTACTTCAACACGTGTGCTGCTTGACTGTAAACAAACACGCACAAAAAGCCATCTCTAAGCACCTTTTATGTTTTGAAGTTTTGTGCATTTGGGTAAATTTTTTTTTACTTTAATGTGGACCAGTATGTAAGGTTTACTGTCGGAAAAGCAATTCAATTCCGAAAGATAATCAAAACAAACTCCTAAACGCTGATATTTGAAATAGGGGTCGACTGATTTTTTCAGGGTCGATTAAGTTAATGATTATTAATGATCAATGAGACTAATTACCGATATTTGGGGCTGATACATTTCTACTGTAAATTTTAGGTACTAGAAAACAGGACAATTGAAACATACATTTTGAAGACTTTCTTGTGAACTGCCATGTAATGAGATACCAATAGCTTCCCAAATCATGTCAATTTTACTGTTTACAATCTTTGACAAGATTGTTTACTGTGAACATGAACGAATAAAGAACACATTTACAGTAACTTTAACATTTATGTTTTGTAGCCATCTGCAATGAAATGGGGTTTCGAAAAGAAAATTAAGAGGGTAATCAACAAAAATATGCTTAATTTATTAGATCACAAACATGCTCCACTTAGCGTCGGAAAGCCTTTTTGTGTATATTGTTTCCAATTTTATGAACGGTATGTATTAACATGACCATAAGAACAACATTATTATTGGCGGATTATTTCTGCTATCGCTTTACGCCTAGAGTATGACCAGCCTTGGTATAAGTAACGCGCAATAATTAAAGTTATGTCAATTGTTTGCAAGTCAGCTGACCAAATTAACGGTAAACAAATACACCTTTTGAAGTTATACTATTTATGGCATTCAGTTAACGAAGAGTTACTGGTGTGACTCTCAAGTACGTGTAGTTTGCTAGATAGCCAGTTTAGTGAAGTGTAAATGATAGACAACATCATCATTTAACGTTTCCAAAGGTGACGTTACTTTTGCTTAACCTAGCTACCATCATGTAAAACCAAATATGTGCGAGTAGTCTAATATATATTTATTGTTACCATACTAAGAACGTTAGCTATCTAATTCCATTAGCACGGGCGTTGTTACACATAAATATAACTGCATAAATTACCTCAAGCTTTCGCATTAGCTATCTTTGAATGTAACAAAATGCATTTGGCAAGGACTTTTTCAGAAATGGTGCGGCTGATTTAAAAGCAATTTGTCTCAGTTGAATGAATTCATGTCTGCCCTATTGAACGGGAGTCCGGAAAAATTGCTTTCCAATTTTCCTTTTTCTGCTAGTAGGCTACACCCAAAACATCTATCAGGCATTTTCCGTGAAGAAAGATCATAATGGGGGTAATGTTTGTTACAACTTCAGCAACGTCAGAATTCTTTACCATTGAGAAAACAGCCTCTGCCACTTCCCAGTCTATCTTAAGATATGACACAGTTTTGATTGGCTCATGATGTATAACCAATCTAATAATTCTGTGGGCAGGACGTTGAGCCATACAAGTAAAACCCTTTCAGATGCGGCTGCCATTTAAGTATGTTATCGGTATCATATTAGAGAAATCAACTATTTCGATTGTTGTGAATAATTATATAAATGATGCATATCGGATCCAATTATCGGCCAGGCTGATAATCGGCCGACCCCTAATTTGAAACCTGACATTGAATCAATGTTGCTCCGAATTAGAGAGATGAGAGATGTTTCAAAATATATTGATCACGCTAACAGAAGCCATAAATTCTACTACCAAACTTGATCAAATTAGATATCCATAGTCTGGTGATTTAAATAATTGTAGTAGCAGCTGGATTTGACTTGACATTTGATTCAACAATTGCGAATATAGATTTATAAAGTGTTACTTGACAGTTTTGTTTAGAAATTCAACACATGTATTTTGATACAATTAACTTTTAAAGTTACTGTAGGGTAGGCTTACATTTTGTTTCATTGACAAACTTTGTGTATGTAAACAACAGTATGTTGTCTGGGTGTGTTCCCCACCCATTATTCTTACTGCAGATCCCATTAAAATTTAATAAAGCTCATATTTGCATGGTTGGCTGATGGGACCATATGGCATACCCTTGACTAACATTTACCCCTCGTGGCAAATGTTTCAGCTCGTGGCACATAACCAGACCAATTATTTTTGCTTCTGTCACACAGTAGATTCTTTTAAATAATTTTATTTACAGCATCAATCATTAAATTCCATCTCTCTCATTTCAATAAAAAAGGATTGTTGAAGTGTTACATTCACAACTGTTTTGAGTTTATTTAGTTTGCTTTAGTTTAGCTGTGGTTGTCTCAATTACCAAGACAATTTTATCTATGTTGCGCCCTGCTTATCATATGTTGTCTAACAGAAAATCTGGTAATCTTTGCTAATTCTCAGCCACTTATTCATTCAGGGAGCTGTGAGAAAATACTACTCGTAACCCTTTTTTATTTTGGTTGTTCATCCCTTTAACTTGCCACTCATACTATGTGATTGGACCATCTACACCAAGCAGGACAAAGTCTTCCACACATTTAATCGTCTACAGATTTCCCTATGCACTCAACTAAATCATCTGTACTAGCAAGGGGTCAACAAATAAAATGGCTCTGTCAGGAAGCAATTGACCTGTAGAAGAATGGCCGAACTGACATTGAAACCGGTCTGTGTCTGCCTTTACAATCAAGGTGTCGTATCATCACAAGCACACGGTCCCAGGGGTCACTTCGCAAACAGGGAGGAGTAGTCCTGCAAAAAATAAAAGGCCTCTTGTGTCTCCTGTTTAGGGCAAAAAGCTAGTGATTTATGAATAGCCTGCAATGGGTGGGATTCAGGAGTGAAGAAAACTATACAGGGTCCTGGTCACAAGAAAATCTTTTGACTTTAGGCCAAATGCCCAGAGTTCCAGAGACCTGGGGCTTATTGACTTCCAAATGTTCATCAACCCCAAATATTTAAGAAATGAACAGTGCTACATTTTGTGGACAGATTCAATCTGTTACAGTTCTTGTTACTCTCTATTATCAACTGGGAGGGATTTTTGATTTAGTTGTGATGAGGGTAGAGGCTTCTTCCTTCCTTCCTGACCTCCCATGTTGGCCATGTTTGTGCAGTCTCTTTTTGTCTTTATTTGCTTTTTGATCTACATGCGGAGGATTGCAGATGTAGATGTGTTCTTTGGGTTCCTGCAGTTTCTTCATTTATTAGGCAAGACAGCAGCATTATATCCAGCACATGTCCCATATGGTGACATCTGTAAACGGGGAATTTCTCTTTACTCCCAAAGACATTATAATTGACAGCTTTACAAATTCCGGTATATGTCTAAATCTTACCCTTGTTCTTTAAACATGCAGACCTTTCTGGAGGAGTGCAATTTCCCCATCCTGAACCCTTTCTTACTAAACCTGGGACTTTGTAAAGCAGTCAGTAATATTCTTTTATAATACTTGGATTGATACTTGGCTCGTCAAGTATGAGGGTGCACTGCCACTTACTCTGGATGAGGCACTTATGACAGTTATTCATAAAAAGTGGAAGGATCTGGAAGGTTTGACATGCTGACCAGTTTCTCTCCTTAACATGGATCAACATATTCGCAAATACAGGCTTAATACCTTAAATTAGTACACTTAGGCAAATAAGTCCACTTGGATCAGACTTTCCCCAGTTTTCACTTCATTTTTATTATGTCATCTTTTCTATCAGAAAGTGTTTTTATAGGTGCAACCTTTTTTCATTAAAGCATTTGTTGATGTTTAATTGATTTGCGAAAATTGGCAATAAAAACAATATAACTTAATCATTTATTTTTGGAATCAGTTATTGTGTTTTTTTACTTGAACGAGAACCTATTGAACTCTGATCGGCTGAAGTATTTTTAAATACATTTCTGAAACAATATAATATAATGGACCATACTCAACTTTCCCCTTAGAGTCCAATTTGTGCCGATGTTAGTCAATGTCCAGCTTGTGACTACAATTTAATTACTTTTACCACAATACATTGTAACTGTGGTGAGAAAAAAACTAATACCCTTGTAAACAAGGGAGCTCTTGTAAATAAAGAAATGTCTGAAATCACTAAACCCCATAAATTAGTAAACATAGGTTCAACACTTTCTGGCACATTACACAACACTTTTCATTCCATCATAGCTAAGTGAAATATAACTATTATTGGTTTGTGTGTTTAAATGATTAGGGTTTAGGTATTGAAAGGCAAATACGTTTATTAAGGACCTGCCTTGGTTCTGTGTTGATTATCATGCAGGGTTTATAAAATGCGTGAAAGCTCCATCTAGATGCTGTCCACATGACCTGATTCTCTGGAGAGATGTTTTGTAGTTAAAAAAAATCTTTCTTTATACTCACTGCTGCTCTTTTAATTAGTAATTGATTATCACCCTGAGCCAAAAGCTTTAGACTCTTCTCAGACAAGGTGGTCAGTTATACATTTTGTCCCTGTATATTGAACAGCCTCCAGTTAGAGAGTGCCTATCGAGAATCTTGCTTTGGGTTAAAGCTTTCCGGAATAAAAACATGCAATATGAAGAAGACTTCGTATCCCTATTCATTTGGGGAGGTGTGAGGCATACAAGGGACCTTTGCTTAGAGACAACAAAGGTTGAGGAGTGAACTTTGGCTGAAAACCACATTTCAAGCTGCAAGAAAACTACACACTCCAGCTGTGACAAAGAACACTATCAGTAACTGTGGCTCAGTCCCCCTCCTAATTCCGTTTGGCCACCCATGAATTTTACCTCACATAACCCCACTTTCTGATGTCGCTGCAAAGCTATTCCCCCCGAGCTTTCTCCCACATTTCTGGTGTGAACACAATTAACATTCATTCTTACATTTCTGTAAGCAAATTAATTAAATCTAGAGATTTCTGCCCCATGGAGACAGTCAAACTCTGTTTTGGTCTTAAAGCAGAATATCAATTGAGGCAAAAATACAATATTCATTGAACAAATCCATAATTAATCCTCTATATGCCTGTATGCTCTGTTAAATTTAGTTAATAATATTCCTCTGTTTTACTCAGTAAACTTGGCATCAAAAAAACTCTCAGAATTCATTATTTTCCTTGAGACACATGGAAAATACTGAATACTAATAAAAGCCTCCATGCACTTTTGGCCTATAAAAATTGTAGTTAATCGTTGGGTTTGTGGTTTGCCATCCTGTCTTTGCTATGCGAATGTCTTCCATGAGTCCATTAGTTGGAATAATTCCTAAAGTTCACTAGTGGCTGTTGGAGTTGTGTTGAATAAGCCTTTACTGTTGTTTAGGGAACAAGGTAGAAGGAGCCTCTGATGACAGACCACAGAATCACTTCATCGTGCAACTGTTTTTCTCATTGGGTCCACAGCAATGCACTGCAAAAAAGCCACTAAGTACAACATATATACCGTGGCTTGCAAAAGTATTTAGACCCCTGTCCAATTCTGAATTACTGGATTAGAAATGGTGCAAAATAATTCTACCCTGTGCTGTGGAATCTCAGTTTAAACAGATAAAAGAAATTGCACTGACAAGGACAACTTTACCTTACCATGGCTTACAACTTTGAACCATTGATGTTGCTGTCACATGTTATGGATAAAAACGTCCCTGTGGAAGGATCATGGTCAGGCTGAGAATGCAAGTAAAACTAAAACGAAAGAGCATTCTACTGGAATTGGAGATGAATACTAACCAAGAAGCACCTGGGGTGGTAGCATCATGTCTGTGATTGGATGCAGGAGGGACTGGTGCACATCACAAATTAGATGGCATCATGAGGAAGTAAACCTATTTAGATTTTGACACAACATCTCAAGATATCAGTCAGGAAGTCAAAGCAAATGGGTCTTCCAAATTGGCAATGACCCCAAGCATACTTCAAAAGTTCTGACAAATTGGCTTAAGGACAACACAGTCAATGTATTGGAGTAACCCTCCCTCAATCCTATAGAACCTTTATGTTCTGAACTGAAAAGGCGTGTGCGAGTATGGACTAGAAACATGAATCTGTTAAACAAGTTGTCAGGTGGAATGGGCCAAAATGAACCCAACTAACTGTGGGGAGTTCTGGAAAGCTACCCGAAATGTTAAGTTAAACAATTTAAATACAATGCTACCAATTACTCATTGAGTGTATGTAAACCTTTGACCCACTGGGAGTGTGATGAAAGAAATCAATCATTCTCTCTACAATTATTCTGACATTTCACGTTTTTTAAATAAATTGGTGACTAACTGACATATGACAGGGAATTGTTTACTAGTAGTAATTGGGAACAATTGAGTTTAAATGTATTTGTCTAAGTTGTGAACTTGTTGTTGGAATACATGGTTCACGAGCAGATTCTTCTGTAGAACGGCCATAATACTGTATGTACATTTTATTGGTGTGGTATAAAGATTGATATGTCAGTGATAAGTGTAATAGCCTGAAGACATGTAAACAAACCGGGACTTCACTATTGCGTCACCAACGCAATATTCCGACTGTAAACATGTTGTCCATATGTAACATGAGCAAAGTGGTTGGGCAAGAATTTAAAGTCTGCTATAAATAGTCTGCTGTATAGATATAATGATCCAAAGCATACCTCCAAATCCACTAAGTAATGGCTCAACGATAATAGAATCAAGCTCTTACTATGGTCATCAGTTTCTTGACCTAAATCCCATTGAAAATCTGTGGCGTGAGCTGACTCCACAAGTGAGGAGCCACAAGTGAGGAGCCACGTCTGGTGAGTTCTTGTACAGAGGAATGGTCTGAAATCACCTCTTGTTTGTTCCCCTAACTCATCAAACATCACTGGAGATAACCCAGAGCTGTAATCTTTGCTAAGGGAGGGCGCACAAAGCACTGAATGCAGGAAGGGGAAATAACTGTGGCACTCATTTTGAGTAAAATAATGTCTTGACACACAAAGGTTAGATTAATAGGATTTCTGGTCTGTATGATTAAGCTGATAATCACTGCCTTTTCAGTTAATACAAAAAGACAGACTGGAAATTACACAAATAAAATGTGTGCTTTTTATATTTAACATAAAAACAATCTGAAAGACCGACATAGAAGAGGGAATCAAAAAACAAAACTTCTCAGACCAGGGTAAGGAGTTTCACACATCGGAGTGACGTTTCTCCAAAATCTTAAAGGACAACCTAGAATAGAGCCAATGTTTTAAGTATCTGAAACTGAAATTATACATGAAAGTGACTGATGTATTTGATTGGGTGATTTGTACATGCAGATAACAAAAATTGCCTCAACAAGCGCAACATTACCTTACCATTGCCATATACCTGTTAATTACAGAAGTTACTGTCACATTTTTTAGATAGGAACCCCACTCTTAAAGCATGGTCAGGCTGTGAATCTTTGTAATCATTTTTCAGTATCAATATCAACTGATGTGAAGTTGCACAAAGGAATTGGCCATAAACAGTATTTTTGGTTAAGAGCACTTTAGTTAAAGGACAAGCTCTGTGGAGGATCATCACAGACTGGCAACCACACACTCATATTTAACAAGTTTGAATAGTACAGTCCCAACACAAAACAATGGAGTTTATTCCTGCGCAGAGTACAGTGTTCTACAGTACAGTTCAATTATACAGAGTACAGTACATTACTAAATCTATAGTTCAGATTTGGTCCTGTCTGGACATGCTTGTCATAACTTTGACAGCAAATACACAGACAACTAATCACTTGAAACCGTTTTTCTCTAAGAGGAAGACATTATGTTTTTACTACCATCTAATCAGACAATGTGAAAGAAAACCTATGTGCTTCTCCCTCCTCTTTCTCATGCAACCCTATACTGTGTGACAGCCAACACTATAATGTGTGAAAACTCACACCCTGATAATGAAGCTGAGTCACAAGAGGTCAGAGTGCAGTTGACAGCTAATATTTCCATGTTGAAATGAGATAAAAGGATGTAAAATGGTCCCTATTTCAATCCAATACCTTGGGCTTTCTTCTATTTCTAGTCTTGAAGTGTACTGGTGCTGAGAATGACAAAAATCCCACTTCTCTCCTATATTATTAGGTTTCTGACCCTACATTTGCTTCCAGTTTCAGGAGCTACAGATGAACAGAGAGTTCCTACTGACTTCCAACCGGAGTTTGGCTCAGGAGAGCCTTGCCCGGCGACCCCGCCTCAACAACGGAAAACTCCAGCTGGCTGAGAAATACAGGGATCTGGCCGGTCTGGAAACCGCCTGTCGAGATAAACAGAGCAGACTTGGTGAGTCCGGTGCCCAAGAGAGACATGGGGGAAAGGAAGCGTGTTTACTTGGGCATATAGGGAGTTACATCTCTTCAATATTTAGTTGCTTCTTATTGCCTTACATTATTATACACATGTAAAGCAGCACGTTTCACAACACACCTTAACGTGGGCCATGTGTTTAATTAATGAGGCCACGTGTGCCGGTGTCACAGCCTTGTGTGGACTGTTATTACATTTGACTTGTTGGAGGAATGCTGCAACCCATGGGAGAGGGGCAGAATTGGGTGTCTTGTAGAGGTTAAACTGGCGTTTCCACCTGTCTGGTTCATCTCAAATTCCACACAAGACAAAAACACCCACTGTCTTAACAGTTGACAGGGTTGCTCCTCTGCTAAGTGGATTTAAAGTTTATTTGCTTGTCGGAGATTATTAAATTAATGATTATAAATGATTGATTTAATGGTCATACTCACATTCAAGCTTATGATTTTGCAGTGTTTGGAACAAATTGTGTATCTGCTCCTAAACAATGCGTTCTGTTAAATTTAAGTAGTAATATTAAAAAAAGCCAAGTATATACCCAAATAAATTAACAGATATATTTAAGACATGTTAGCTATGAAGCCTCGCAAGTTGTCTAAACTAAATAAATGCAGCTGGGGCTATGAAGCTCTGGCTTGGAATGAGCTATTCTGTGAATTTTATTAATAGTTACCATTTATATGGCATGAAACATTTAATGGCTAAAACACACACAGTTTTTTTTGCAGCATGCACATACGTTAATGCTAGAATTATAATGACAGACAAGGAGACATGTTACAGTCCAAGTCTGCTGCAAATTAATTTGAAAGGCCCTTTGTCTCCTGCTCTTCCGCCAGCTCTTAGTTGAAAGACAAGTACAAGTTTCAAGTGTAGAGAGTTGCTTTCAAAAGCCTCTACAGGAAGACGCCCCCCGTAAGGTTTGGTTTTAACTGCTCTAACGCTGCAAGCTAACCAACTGATGGTCATGGGAACCACTGAGCGCTTCGGTGCAAGCAGGAAGCTGTGCAGTTGTCAGGGGATGGCGGGGGTGGAAAGGGGCCTTGTCTTTGCTGAGCAGTGTCATGCTGTTGACAGGACGATGGCAAAGCTGCACCAGGGATTTCTAAGAAGGCTTGAGTAGCGGAGTAGCCGCTCACTGGGGAAGGCCTTCAACCCGTATTCCTCAATGGCGTGTGTACTGATTGACGAAGCTCAGCCGGGTCTTGGTGTACATCCGGCATGTCGTTCCACCCCTCCTATCCCCTTCCACAACCTCAGCAGCTGCCGAATGATGCAAGGAGTTGGGAATGTTCACCAAACTCTCTCGCCTTTTTCTCTCTGTCACACACATGTCTCTGTCATACCAGCACCCCAGCTGCTCCAGCAGAGCAGGATGGGTGGGAGTTCTTCCTTCCTCCACAAAACATCTGATTCTTATTTGTCCTGACGGGGGAGGGGGGGGGTATTCCCAAAGCATGCAGTTCCAGTAGAGTCAGGCGCTGTTCTGGCTTGAGGCAAATAGCTATGGTGTAATGTGAAATGCAGCCTGTTTAGACGTTTTTTACAGTAGGTGCAGAATCTGTTCAAGGTTGCTGTGGTCCCCAGGTGGCCATGTATCTAGCGTTGGTTTGTTGGATATTTAACTCATCTAATTTACTTCCCATCTCTTTCTATTTTTTTCAGCATCCATGTAATGGTAATTGGTGGTATTCACTTTTATCTCCTTACATTTATTTGCGATAATCTGCGATAATCTAGCCGTGTATGGAAGTCTTTTTTAATCAGTGGAATGTATCGATACATTTAGTTTCTCATGTTGAATTTTGCCTGTACGCCCAAGGCTTTGTCCTTTGCTTGCTCAACCAAATGTCGGCGCTTTCAACTCAGTGTTTTTAAAATATGTTTAATCGAGCTCCACATCGTCATCTTGCGCATTGACTTTGGCCTGTGCGACCCCACTCCTGCCCTATACGGCTGCTTAACATTCAGCCTCAGAGTGAAAAGCTGGCATTATACTGTATGCTCCTGTTAGGCACTCTTTCTTTTGGAGCTAATGAGAGAGCTGAGAAACAATTGTACATAAACCACTTTACACAAGGTGCTGTTGTGCATGCTCTCTGCCTTATCTACATTCTAAATGATTTTTGTGACTCAACTAAAAATAATATAGCTAAAAGACTTATTGGAGTGGGTCATAGGCTTGTTGACATTACGCCATGTTTCCTGAGAAAAATCGAACAAGACTCTGACTAGAATATTCTATTAGCGTGTTACCGTGGTATATTGAGTTGAGACACCACCTACCGAGGCAGTGTGTGACACCTTTTCAATAGAGCCCATCTGAAGTATTGAAAGCAATTCAAGTTTCTGTGTATTGCGCACGCATATCATGGGATTTTATTTCTGCATTTGACTGCCCCGTCCTGGGTGGTAGCCAACGTTTAGGCTACCAACCAGGTGTAAACGCTATGGAAATTATTATGCAAACTCAAATAAGTCTATCTAGCATTATATCTCTTTCTCAAAATGTAAACATTTCTCCACAGATTAAAGTGTGTGGGGGCTACTAATCAACTACCAGTGAACTACTCTTGTTGTTGCTACTAGTCAACAACAGAAACTGTGTCAGCAGCAGTTCAGTCACAGGGCCCAGTATTAGCACTGTGGTCTTCCACGCAGTAAGATTGCGCCATTGTGGCCAGGGATTTGACACTTGCTTCTGTCATACCATCGGTGCCTAGTATTCCTAGAAGGACCAGAGCAAACTCGCTCTGCGTTCTGGGTTGGATGGTAGGTCCAAGTGCGGCAGGTTGGCACATACAACCTTCATTGTGGTTGTTGGCAAGGAAATTCACTCTCCTCAGCATATGTGTTGGTGATGGGTAATTGACCAAATCTGCCTTTGTGGAAACAGTGGGCAGCAACATTCTCAATACTCCTATGTGTTATTGGAGGTGTTGTTACTTTTCGTTACATGCCCACTAAGGCTATTGTGCTAGCCAGTTAGCCTCGAGACCTACTGAATTATTTCTTCCTCAATGTAGGTCATACACAGCTGCTCCAGGGGGATTGATTTGTCTATTTCATTCCATTACACCCCCAACATCTGGAGCACAAGGTCAGGTAGTAAAGCACTGGGATGACCTGTGCTTTCTATTTGAATAGTGGTTGTGGTTTTTCTGTCTTTATTCACTATTTTAGTGTTTGTGGTGGACTGAACTGTGGTGGAAGTACTTGGGTATTCTTCTGGACCACAAGCCACTGTGGAAAGAAAACACAGGACAGATCTAGAAGAGTGGACAACAAAGGCTCTTCTCTTTAAGAAAGCTAAACTCTACCAGTGTTGTCTCTGTTTTATACATTTTATGAATCCACTGTATTACACATATCTTTTAGATTTTCATCATTAGCTTGCGCGATTTGTAGTTGCGAGTGGATACATTTTCTAAGGTTTTGTCTTACATTACATTATTCCTGGCAAGTTCCATGCTCTACCAACTGAGCTGTCAAAGATCTTATAAACACGAACAAATAGAGCACCATGTAGTCCTCGGCCCCAGGAAGACCTCCTGATGTCTAAAACCACCAGCACCGGTAAGACCTGCAGGCTGGGTTACAGGGGACACTGTATGGGCCGTGTACTATTGCCCTGTTCTCGGTAGAAACGGGTTGATTTCGCCTCAGGTGAATCATTGATCTCACTATTTTCTTTTTTCAATGGCATTTGTTGTTGTCCAGGCCTTTATCTAATCATTCCCCTGGCACACCTCAGTATTTTTACGTCTGTTGCGCAATTTCTGTCACGTATTTAAAAGAAACATGTTCATATAACTCTTGCGGTAAGGAGCCTGACTGTTGATCTGGATAATGGATGCTGGCAGAGAGACATGAATGGGCTGGGCAGCATAGTGATGGTCGTGATGTTTCTCCTGTGAACTCACTGGTGCTCTAAACAAACGGTTAGCGACATATTGGGTCGTTAAGAGGAACATATTGGGTAAACACATTTAATCAAAACAGTGGTGGAAACCACCATTATTTGGCTGGACAAGCAACAGGGAGGTCTGGTTACAATTGAATGTTTTGCATTTAGTGAATAATAGCAGGCCTTTCTGCTACAGGGGTTGAGCTTTGCATTATTTGCTCCATCTGTCCAGATTCAAGAGTGGGGGCTTCTCACAGTAGAACGATGGTGTTATGACCTGACCTTTCATTACTCGACGGCTGTGCTAGACCAATTGACTGGGCCATTCACTACCCTGTGGCTGTTAACAAATGTGGACACGTTAGTGTGACTTGTTTCCATAGTAACAGCAAAGCGAAACATTAAACGACAAGCCTCCATTTTCCGTCAGCTGAGAAGAGCTAATAGATTGTGATTGCCTTTTTCCCCTGCGTAAACCCAGAGATGACACTGCAAACAATCATGTTTGCAATCTATTAGCTCTTCTCAGAATAACGTGTGGACCCCCATCTCTCTGGGTGACAGACTGAAACAGAAGTGCCAGTGTTTTTTTCTCAAGAAGAACAAACGTCAATGTTTTGCCATTTTTGCTCAATGGCAACATTTACACATCCCCAGGTCTTCTCGCACAGATTAAAAAAAAATCCTTTCACACCCCTAAAGGTTAAATAATTGAATCTCTCCTGGATCCTCAGTGACTGTACGGCCCTCAGTCTTGAGCTAGTCCTAAGGCACTCTTTTGTTGGGCTCCTAAACTTAACTGATCTCTTTGTCACGGTCATTCATTGTGAATTAATTCTGTTTTTGTCTTGCAGAGACCCACATACAGAAGCACAGCCTCCAGACAGCACATAATCTTCTGCAGGAAGACGTGGTGCGTGCTGAGGAACGGTCTGAGGTAAATCCAAAGCCTGAGGTCTATTGTTTAGTCCCAAAACATTCCTTGGTGACCATCCGTAGAAAATAACTCTGATTCAGTTTTAATCTGAAACACTTATTGTTGTTAGGAAAAAAACATTGAGCGTTTTCTGGCTAGCCTAGAATATGTGAAAAGTACCCCCCACAAGTTACTTTTTCTAGTAATAGTGCCTGAAACTGATACTGTTTTTTAAGTATTCCAGCTTCTGGTAGTTAAGATACTTGTTCTGGTTGTCTTTTCCAAGTGAAATAAAGAAATATCTTTTGTGCCCTGTATTACATGTCACCAAGATTTCATGACAATGGTCTACAGTTAAAAAAGAGAATTTCCGTTGACCCATATATTTAATAAGAACAAGCCCATCAAAATGTTCCATTGTATAATAAACAAATCATGTCATTGACGACCAGGCTGTTTAAAGATATACAGAGCAAGGGAGTGACTTTTCCACCATGATTTTCCGAAACTGAGCTATCAAATTCAAATCTCTTGATAGCCCATTCCCATGAGAACCAGTGAGCTACAATGGAGCAGGAATCATCTGACAGCCCTCAGTTTTCTCACTACTGAGTGGATAGCCTCCCCCATCCCCCACAGCCTAGCCTATAACGTCCACAATGGCCACACGTGCAATTAATAACGTTCTGCATTCCACAAAGCCTGCGCTAGGGTCTTTACCATGAGATGTATGCAGAGAATTCCCCAGTACCTCATCTCAGGAAGTGTATTATTCGGACAGCATTACATGGGAGTGACAGGGAATATTGATAATAACAACCTTATTAAGGATGTGGTTTTAAAACAGTCCAATTCTTTTTTTTAAGCTTTTTGGTTTAAATACTTTTTTTGTTGTTGCTTTTTTATAATGTCAAGCTTCTGAATCTGTCATGTAACACCGAAATGCTCTTCATAGTTTAAAGGTAGGCTAATGCAATCAGTTGTAGACAATCGTTGAAAAGTGATACCAGAAGGTGCATCTGTGATAGCCTCAACTTGAATGCTAACTTACTAGACCCAAAATGGCAGCAATGACAGTGTTTATCCACTGACACAACACACTTTGAAAGGCAATTGCTCACATTTACTTAACCTGTCAAATTGAGTATTTGTTTAGTTGTGCTTCTTGCTGTTACCATGTGCACACCGAAACGTCCATAATGACTGTGACCTTTAGCCTTGCATTTCAACACACCTGGTTGTAGAAATGTACCCACTCCCACTGTTTACTCATGCGTCAATGTCATACTGCAGAGTCTACTAACCCTAACCTATGACCTGACCCATAGACCTATGATGCATTACGGCAATTCTGAGCCTCCTAGGCACTGGAAACATTTTGTTCATTAAAATGAAGCTAAAACCCAAAGTAAATCATATTAAAAGAAACGTTTTTCTGAAATGGTTAAATCAACTACTAGGATACAAAAATAAACTAAAGGTAAAATAAACAGAATTCCAAATAATACTATAATAGTCTTAGTGTCTACCATTTACCCAAATGAAACAATGCATTTTGTTCTTCTGAATCGGCATAATAATGCAATGTAAATAATATTTCTGCACTTAAGTTGATCGTCAGATATCACAAAACATATTTCTTTGGAAAGGAGCATAGAGAATTACCATACAGCTCATTCGTATTTCTACCAAGACACTACCCAGCATACTATACATTCTGCTATACAATTTAATTGTACAATCCTGTTTCCAAAATGTTTGGATGCTGTGTAAAATTTGAATAAACACAAAATGCAAATGGTTTAAACCCTATTTTCAATCAATCAAAAAATATAACCAATACATCATTTCATGGACAAGAGCGAAAACCAATATTGGATGAACGTGATCTTCGGGTCCTTAGGCTGCACACAATTCTGTAGTGGTCATCACTGCATGGGCTCAGGAAAACTTCCAAAACCTTTTTCTGGAACACAGTACACGGCTGCATCCACAAATGCAGGTAAAAACTCTAGCATGCATAGAAGGAAACAACTTTCAGAAACACCAGCGCCTTCTCTGGGCCCGAGCTTATTTTAGTGGGAATAAGATGAAGTGGAAAACTATCCTGTGGTCTGATTAATCAAAAGTTGATATTCTATTCTGGAATAATTGCCGTGTCCGGGCTAAAAAGGAAAGGGAACATCCAGCTTGTTAGCAGCACCCAGTTCAAAAGCCAGCATCTGTGATGGTATGGGGGTGTATTAGTGCAAATGGCATGGGTGTCTTGCACTACTGTGAAGGCACTATAAATGCTGCCCAGGTTTTGGAGCAACATGCTGCCAACCAGACATTTCTTTCAGGGAAGGCTTTTTTTAGCAGGACAATGGCAAACCCCCTTCAGCCCACATCACAACAGCATGGCTCTGTAGTAAAACAGTCTGGGTGCTAATCTGCCTGCAGTCCAGACCTGTCACCCATTGGAAACATTTGGTTATGAAATGACAAATACTACAAAAGAGACCCTGAACTGTTGAGCATTTGCATCTAATATCAAATAAGAATTGGACAACATTCCACTTTCACAACTACAGCAATTGGTCTCCTCAGTTCCCAAACACTTATAAAGTATTGTTAAAAGAGAGGTGATACAACGCAGTGACAAACATGCCCCTCTCCCAAATTGTATGAAATCTTTTTCCAAAATTAATAACATTTCTCAGTTTCAACATTTGCTATGTTGTCTTTGTCAGAATTAGAATAATCTTTATTGCCAAGTTGGTTTACCCATACAAGGAATTTGCTATGGTGTATTTTTGGAAACAAGGTAGTATTTCTAAATTACATTTTAAGTAATTTAATAAATAGATGCCAATGGGTAATGTTTTTCATTACATACCAGCATATTTTTTTCTATATCTATGAGTGAAAGGTTATTTTTTTACAATAGAGTACATTTTCATCATATGTAGTCTTACCTCATAGTTCTCCTAGGTGACTGTATTTTGGGAGAAATACATTGTGATACAGATTCATTACACTTGGAAAGTGGTCTTTGTAAATCTGAATTTCCAAAACCTATCTATGAATGTATAACAGTGAATACGCTACAGTCCTGTATAACACATTCCCATCATGAGTAATTCTTATTTCCACAGACTATCCTCCATCTACACACACAGACAGGCTTTGATATATCCATGCAAGGCCGTCCAGTTCACGGCTGGAAATAAATGGTGCTTCCCCCCACAGCCATGATTGATGGCTCCATGACTCAAAGTCATTACGGCAGTATTCAGCCTGATTTATTGGGTGACCCCCATTATAACAGAACAGTGAGGGATGGCCCTTAGCCAGTGCTGAGAAGACACAGGGCTCGCAGAATCTCTTCCCATTTGTATATTAAAAAGATTTTGCATAATAAATGTCTATAACATATGGCAGTTTGATTTGTGTCCATTTGTGTGACCCTATTGAAGCTGCCAGATTGTTCTTCAGAAGCCGGATGTATGATCATAGAGGGTTGATTGTGTCAAACACTCTACAACTGGCAACTGTGAAGGCGAAAATAATGTCAATTATGGAGTAACTGTGGGGGTATATTTTTTGCTGCTATATTATGGAGACATGGGTAATGACTCAAACCTTTTTCTTATGTGTAGTGGCTGCACCCTAATGGAGTAATTTCCATTGGCTATGCTCAGACAGAGGTTAGTGTTTGGGTAGGTGGGCTAGACTCTCCTAAATTATTTAGTCCCACATACTGGGCTAGACAGGTTTTACCATCTGCTACCCCTGACCGAGGGCACAGTTGCAGACTGATGAGAATCATTCTATGGCAATCCCATTGGAAGTGTTACTGGATGTACCGTTTTGGCTCAACACTTACAACTGTCAAAATAAATGTAGAAGACATTACAGTAAAGTCATCTTTACAGGTTACAATCAACATGTGCATGTGTTGGGGCTGTTTCCGTGGTTTGGGAAACATTGTGTTTGACCTCCTGTCTTCTGATGTTGCTTTGTTTTGTGGATTTCTGTTCCATAGGACCTTCTGGAAAAGTTCATGGAGGGGGCAATGCCCCTGGAGGGGTTCCTGGACTCCTTCCAAAGCTTCAGGAAGAGCTACCACATTCGCCGTGCTCAGGCGGAGAAGATCCAGGAACTCAACCGGGCCAAACTAAATTCTGGCAGACCCAAAAAGCCAGAGGAGCGAGAGGAAAGAGCTCAAGAAGTAAAAAAGGAAGAGCAGTTGGAACCACCGAGATCTAACGCCTTTATGGCTCAAGGCCCTCCGCGGGTCTTCCAGCTCCGCTACGGCCTCACCCCTGCCATCCTTCTGCCCCACTTTCCCCGGCAAGCCACAGCCTCACCCTCCGCCCCGACCCATGCCATTCTACCTCCGCTGAACTCCCAGCCGGGACAGGCCCACATCCTGAGCCCCCGCGCCCCGATCTCTGGGCATGGGCACCCTGTGAACCTCCGGGTCATCGGACAGTTACCTGGGGGCTGGCCTACCAGACCGGTGCGGTTACAGCAGCTTTATAGACCCGCCCCTCAGCAGCCCGAGCCTCCACACCGATAACTGGGGGCGCGTGTGCCCTGGAGGTCTCTGGACATGTGACCAAGCAGGGGCCTGAAGGAGAGGGCGTCGGAGGCCTACGTGGTGTCGTCCGGAAGCGTAGGCTTGCCATCCGTGTCGCAAAATGTAAACGTACATAACGTGAGAGGAGGAAAGAGGAACAGGGAGTCGTTTTCATTGTTTGATGCTTATTTGTTTGAATGTTAGACTGTCAGGGCTGTGAGGAACTTCTACGATGAAGAAGTGTCTCCGTTTTCAAGCACCATATTGTACGTTCACATGTTTGAAATCTACAAGGCTTCTATAAAATGGCCTGGAGTCATTTTGCATATGATCAATAAAGTCCAAATCATAATGTTTATTATTAACCTAAATCCCTGTTTTCTAATTGCTTTATAGTCAGGTCCAAGCAAACATTTGGATTTACTTTATGCGTCTTTGGAATTATTTCCATGCCAACTTGCTCATTTGCAAAGACACATAATTGATCTAAAACATAAAATGAACATGGTGTAAAGACAGTTATCTATTTACAATCTAGAGCATATGTCTAATATTTATTATTTGTTCCACCAGTAGGAGGTCTAGATGGATAAAAACACTGGCAGCATAGCTGTTTGCTCAGGCTTTTTAAAATTGGTTATGATTTTCTATTATTAATAATAGAGAATTGCTGAGAGTGGGAATGATGCAACATTTGTTTTGAGGCTAAACGCAACATTTGTCTTTGGATTGGCTCACAAATAGGGCTAGATCTTTGTAAGGTTTACCAGTTTTCTAAGCCAAAATTGATAACCAACACAAATAAACCTCAACACCCAATTCTACATTTGTTTTGCCAACAATGTGAAAGCATTTACATTACGGTTCAAAAGTTTGGGGTAACTTAGAAATGTCCTTGTTTTCCATGAAAACATACCTGAAGTGAGTTTATAGCAAATTAATTAGAAGTACAGTCATTGACAAGGTTGGGAATAAGCATTTTTAATTGACAATCATTGTGTCCTTTAAACTTTCCTCAAAGAATCTTCCATTTACAGCATTTACAGCCTTGCGGCCCTTTGGCAGTTTGTTGAGGTCATCTGAAAAGATGCTTCCTGAAGAACACAGGATGGTTGCTGAAAATGGGCCGCTGTACGACTTCGTAGAAATTCCAATACAAATCTGCTGTTTCCAGCTACAATAAAAATGTTCAACATTAATAATGTCTACACTGTATTCCTGATCAATTTGATGCTGTTTTAATGGACAATAAAATTGCTTTTCATTCAGCAAGGACATTTCTGTGACCCCAAACTTTTGAACGGTTGTAAACATTAACAAAATAATTGTATTTTCTATTAAACGTCCAGTTTCAAAGGCTCTTGTTTACTCTGATAAACGAAAAGTAGCTTCTGTTTCAGGGTGTCTGATGTGTATCAAATCCAAATTGAATAGGAAAGTGTGTAAATGTAATCTCTGTAGCTTTCTGCTGGCATATATTGGACAGCACATACTGTTGTGATTTAATATGAAACAATGTCTTGCCTTCTTATTTCCTTAAAATCTGTCTAGCACAACATAAAGTGCACTTTGGGGAAAGTTTAAAATCAGGTAATTATAGTCCTGGTTTTGAACTTGCCATTCAAATTAGGTTAGAGTTGCAGCAAAAATATACTTATATATATTTATTTCAGTGATGTGGTTAGCATTAGATTGATTGTGAGGCAACTACAGGGGAACAAAGGCAAAATCCCAACCACCTGACATGGTCCATTACATCAGTGAGCACAGGCATCTGCATGTGATATAAGGCCTCCAACCAAACAAAACACATGTTTTAGCGTCTAGAGTAGAATTCGCTTTCAGGGTCAATTTAAGGACAAAGGGGAAAAACGTCCCTGTAGCAATGCTAGCTCCGAGGGAAACTTGAACTTGATAGCTCAGCTCTTGTGCCCCCTAATAAGAGATTTCTGACAGGGCCTGCCAAAACACATGGCCATGACTGGGGGTGCTGTAGCCACAAACAAGCAGGTATTCCCTCTGTCTTCATTATGTAATCATAGCATAGAATCATACATTGTTCATGCACAACCTGCTTGGGTTAGAGCAGGGGTTCTCTGGCGTTTTGGGTCAGGAGACTGTGATGGAATATTCACCAGGGACCTACTCCGTTAGATCACAACTTGAGATAGAAATTCTGTATGACTGGCCGTGCAAAGTTGGAAGAATTAAGTCTCTAGACGTTCGATTGGCCATCCACGGTTAAACCAAAGCTATATGAGATACCTTTTTATTATTGTAATCATCAACTATCATCAATCATCCTTTTATTGAGATGCAGTTATATTACTACAGCTGGGCATCAAATGTCTGGGTTTTTCTATAGGACCATATAGGTTTTTCACCAGTCCCCATTAACTTGAATGGTCAGATTATCGTTTACACATGGCAATTCTGTATAATCTAAATTCCAGAAGACATTAGGTGAACATGGTGTAACACCACAGGCTTTCCAGTGCAAATCCCATGATGAAAGTGCCTCTTTTAGTAAAATTTGTCCAGATAAGATATATTTTTTTTTTAAATCTACTTGTTGAGAATGACGTGTGGTTCTACAGACATATCTTCTCTTTTCAGAAGATATTTTCTTTCAAAACTATAGCCAACCTCTTTCCCCTTTTTGTTTTTTCAAAAGACTGCCATAGCCAACCATAACCAAAATGTTTTTTGTATTATAATGCTTTTTGTTAAAGAGTACTGAAAACACAAGGCTCATATCGTAGTCTACCAAAATATCAATGGTGAAAACTAACCCATGAGCCTAGACTTTATGAGGACTGGGTTTTATTTAGGTGATTCACCCACCAGTATGGCAAAGTTTATTAATAAAAAACATCTGCTTCTTCATCACAAGTCACAACTTACTGCCAACTGCTTTTGGCCATTTTATACTGTTCAGCCCTGCCATGAGGAACAAATCGAGGGATATTTCTGGTTTTTGCAAGTAAACCTATTTTCCCACTTACACTTAGTGGTTTAATATTACCCTGACCTTTTTCTAAGCCAAAATTAAAATTTACAGCAAACCCAACCACAGTTGGAGCAAAACCCGGAAAGGAAATCTGCACAAGAAACTCTACAGCCATTTCATGCTGTACACAATCAACAACGACATGGCAGGACAGTGCAATGTGTGGTGCCCTACTATTATTACGGCTCATGGAAGCAACTAAGCCAGCCAAAGAAGCTCAGCAATGGAACATGTCTCGATGAGGCTACAGCACCAACAACCACACAAAAACAAATAGACAGGAGATTATATGGAACTCAGTTCCAAAAAGAAATGACAACAATAATACTATATGACTTTTTGATCTCACTTTTTAGCAGATAGACAGCTCTGGGGTTTCTGGTATATTGATGATATACCATGGCTTAGTTCTCTATCCAGACACACCACATATATTAATGGTATATTGGCAATGTACCACACCCCCTTGTGCTTTATGGCTACATTTAGCATTCCCAAACAGTTCCCCAAATACTAATTTGTCACAGATTTTGCTAATATCTATTAGAAAATTACGTCTCATACATTTAAAAATGTCATGATAAGATTGACTGTAATGTTAATTGTTGTGTGAATGTCTAAATGTGCTTTTGGCTACAGATACAATGGTTTATTTATTCCACCCAGATGGGTATAACATTTCACACCAAAATTTTGCAATATACACTGCTCTAAAGAATTAAGGGAACCTGTTATCATCACAGTTGGACACCACGTAAATTCAACTTCAGAGAAATCAGTCTGTCCAGTTAGGAAGCATAAGCAATTCTGAATCAATATCAGCAGTTTTCTGTAAATGAAAGTGACAACTGGAGAGGCAACAGCAAGACCAACCCCCAAAAGGAAATGGTTTTGCAGGTGGTCGCAACAGACAGTTGCTCTCTCCTTATCCTTCCTGACTGATTGTTCTCTAGTTTTGCATTTTTGTCTGGTAGCATGAGGCGGTACCTGCAGCTCATTCAGGTTGCCCAGGTAGTCCAGCTCCTCCAAGATGGCTCGTCCATACATGCCGTCACAAGAAGCTTTGCTGTGTTTCCCAGTGCCGTCTCAAGAGCATGGAGGAGAAACCATGAGATGGTCTGTTACACCAGAAGAGCTGGACAGGGCTATAGAAGGGCATCAACACAGCAGCAGGACCAGTATCAGCTCCTCTGTGTGAGGAGGAACAGGAGGAGCACTGCCGGAGCCCTGTCAAAATACCTCCTGTGGGCTACTGGTGTGCATGTTTCTGACCAAACTGTCAGAAACGGTGTCCATGAGGGCCCAACGTCCGCCATTGGCGCCCCGTTCTCTTCACAGACAAGAGCAGGTTTACAGTGTGCACTTGTGACAGACGGGAAAGACCCGCCACAGTGGTGAACGTTATGCTGCCTGCAACCTAATCCAGCATGACCGGTTTGGCGGTGGGTCAGTGATGGTCTGAGGGGGCTTATCCTTGCAGGGGCACACAGACCTCCACTTGCTAGCCACCAGTACCCCGAATGCAGGTAGGTACCGAGATGAAATCCTCAGACACATGGTCCGATCTTACGCTGGTGCAGTGGGTCTCGGGTTCCTCCTGGTGCAGGACGATGACCAGTCTAATGTGGCCAGAGTGTGTAGGCAGGTCCTGGATGACAAAGGCATTGATGTCATTGACTGGCCCTCACGTTCCCCAGACCAGAATCCAACCGACTCCGCCAAGTAGCGCCCCAGACTGTCCAGAAGCTCACTGATGCCCTGATCCAGGTTTGGAAGGAGATGCCTGGAGATCCGCTGTCTCATCAGGAGCATGCCCAGATGTTGTTGTTGATACAGACTCGCGGGGGCCATACACACTACTGAGTCCCATTATGAGTCTTGATGAAATTCACGAAAGTTGGAACAGCCTGTGATTTCATTCTGTTGGTGTTTTTGCTTTCAACTGACCATTGTTATGTAATTTTGTTTTTAAATAAATCACACAATGTACAGTAAAGATTTTGATCTTTAGCATATTTCCTTCATCAAGACCTGATGTGCTAAAATAAGACTAAGAAATAATTTTGCTTTCACTAGACACAGAAACTATCCTAGGGTGGACCAGCAGTCTTACACACTACCTCTGGTACACATGTACTGCTGTAGCATGAGTTCAAATCCAACATATGATTCTTTCCCTGCTCCAGTGCTTCATTTGCACTGATCGCGTGAACATATCTGGCAGGCAATGAAATACAAGGTCAAATATGATAAGCGACACCGGGAGAAGCTGTTCTGTCTAGACATTTATCCGCCTTGGATCTTTTAGCCAGGTCTAGCTTGTAAGTGTTTTGGGTTAGAACTGAATTTTAGGAGAGAAATTGAGCAGGACTGATCAATATCAAATCCGTGGGGGCGTATCAAATTTGTCATAAGCTTCTGTGCCTCAAAGACAGGAGGCTTTAGCACAGCAAATACAGTAATTAGTCTCCCTCCCTGTGCTGATGTTCTTTTTCGTGCTAATGCCTAACGCTTCCATCCATTCAAATTGATTTTGCGCCCATATGCATGTTCAAAGTATCATTGAGTTTGCTACTGCATGTGTTAGGTGACTGACAGGCCCCTGATCACTTTAAGATGTGGCTTGCATAATGGGGCAAATTCAATCATATAGACCCCATAGAGCCCATGCAATACCTCCAGAGACTGCCGTGAGGGGAGGGGCGTGAACAACCACAGCACCCTGGAGGGAAACACTATGGGGGGCGGGGCGGAATAGGGGGTTGCAGAGCAGCTGATGGACGCAGAGTCTGCTTCAAACCGGGAAGGTTTGTGGGAGCTGCCATAGCCTATTAAGGCATGGACACTAATGAAGGCTGTCTTCCAGCACATTCACATACCAGCTCAGGCAAGCTTTACCAAGAGGAGACGTTGCTGTGGCTCCCGGGCCTCCGTCAACCTGCTTAGCACACGCGAATAAACAAACATTGGCATGAACCAACACGCGTGTGCATGCTTGTACGCATATGCAGCATGTGTATTTACAGGGGGTCTGTACTTACACCTGCCTGGCGGACAGTCCAGAAACATATTATCCTTAATGTTGTAGATTGGGAAAATATCTACTGCTTATTTTGTATTTAGTAGTTTACATTTGTGTAATATCAAATGAACATGATCTTGAATAGGATTTTATTATTACTTTGTCGTGTAAACCAGTGTGCACTGTCTAAACCTTTCCCTAACCTACATGGCAGGTGCAGGGCTGGGTCTTGGCACTAAAGGGCTGAGTTTTGATGAATAAATAAGTTGTAGGTTTGCCTAGGTTGGATTATAACCAACACCAGAATGTTCAATGGTTAAATGACGTGCTTGCTTTAAGTTGTGTATTCCATAGCATGCATTCTGATACAGGCAAACATAGACATGTCAAACGTAGTTAATAGGCATGAATAGCAATTGGCTATTCAGACCTTATTAAGGTTTAGAAGAGAGCCAATCTTCCCTAATAATCATTTGAAAACAGGCTATGACTAAATACATGTACTGGCTACATGCTCCTTGAAAGGCAAAACGACATTGGCATGAGTAGCACAGAGATGATGATGAGGGAACAAGGTGAAACACTTAGAGGAGCATGTTCACATGAATGCACACTTGTTCACAACTTAAGTCCCAATAGGTGTTTGGTCAGCAGGGAGCCTCGCCTCCCAGGGTACAGGAACACAGTCCACACCAGATCATGTGGTTTCTGTTCTCCACTGCACATTTTAATGGGCAATTTTGTCCTTTTGTGTTTTTCTAAACATCTCATTGCTACCAACAACAGTGGCAGTTTATTCTAATTTTGTATTTCCTTTTACACCATTTTACACAGTATAATGCCACAGCGTCACTTCAACCATTCATCAGCGACACATTACCCCGAGTTGTTGTATTTGTTTGAAGTTACTGCGATGTAGTCTTTCACTTTGTTCCCAATGAACAGGTTGGTTTTCTCCAGCAAAGCGTCACTAAAGCATCACTTTTACATCACTATACAATGTCCACAAGTTATGCCTGGTGTTTCTAGGCCTGCAACTGCCCTTGTCCGTCCATGAATGTGTGGACTGGCTTAACATCTGGTTGGCGTGATTGAAGATGTGTTCAAGTTGTGTGTACCCTCCACTACATGTTGCACAGAGTGACCAACCTCAAAGGAATGCAGACTAGGAAGAGTTATGTACATCCAAACTCCTAACCACATGTTGACAAAGCCTACTCATTTTATCAACATTTTGGAAGCATATATGCTATCAATTTACCCAATTTGTAATGCCCCTTTAAAAGATTCATATACATACATATATTTTCCATGTGTCATCAAAATCTCTTTCTTTTAAACTTTTGATTTCATGGCTAAAACAGAAGGTGAGGTATGATAGTGATCCTCTGCCTCTACAGTCCTGCCTCCGAACCCTCTTCCTACTGTCCTGACATGTTAATCAGCTACACTTACATATCTGACAGTTTGATTGCTGTTGCTTTATGCACAGTACTGTTCATTGTTGTGAATTATTGCACTTACTATGTCATGTGCGCTGTTGGTTTCATTAGTTGAATGTCGATCCAATCACATCAAGACATTTCTCAGTGGCCAACTAAAGAGCCACATGGCCAAATTATTTGAATCCCAGCCTGACCAGAGTGATATCTGTGCAGCAATTAAACAAAAGCTCATGGGATCAGCCGGCTGTGTGGGACTATCTACAATTGAATGAATGCAAGTTTTACAATACCTAATCCGTTTCTGGCCATTACTGGCTTAAAAAGACAAACCTAAAATAATAACTCCGATTAATTTCCAGCAATATTTTGTTCTCTGCCTGTGTGATGCTAGCGTTTTGTAACTGAAGCATTTTGTTAGGCAGTGTCTTGTTGGTCGGAGGATGTGCTCTCCTCCAAGTGTGTAGGTTTCAATCAGAAATTCCTGATTGCACCAGCTTGGCAGTTTGTGCTTAGAAGGACACGGGCAAAACCATAATTGTGTACATTTTATATCACAAATATTTGGTTGACCATGTAAGATTAACTACAATTTCTGCAACTATGTCTGCTAGAGTTAAAAAAAACAGTTTGTTACAGTGTGTGTCACGTATTACATTGTATCATTTTACATTATGCTTTACATTGTAAATATTTAATGAAAACTATGGGGACATCTAAAATGTGGAAAACTGGCATGCAGTAAGTAAATTATCTTGGAGAACATGCATACACAATAATATACATTTCATATAACCACTTTTTTAGTCATTAAACAAAGCAATTTTAAAGCCACTTCACATCCTACATATCTAGGCAACCACGAGGCATCATCCTGGCCCTTTAAACATGGGAGGACTGCCCCCTACTGGTTCAATAACACTTTTTAAAATTAATTCCGTAGTTTCTGTAGTTTCTGTATTTTGTATGGTGAATGGCAAAGCAAATGCTTAACCATTTTCAGAAAGGAACTATTAAAACATCCAACCACTAATCCTAGAATATCCTTTGGGAAGAAAGAAGCTTGTACTCAACAAAACCTACCAAGTATACTACATGATGCAAATAAAAAAAAAAGTATTACTTTTGCCAATAATCCGATATAGCACATCACCACACTGAAGTATGGTAGTGGCAGGTTTCTCATAGGGTCTCAAATGTCAGGATACAGGTGGTAAGTGATTAGAACAATGTACTAAGAAATAACAAATAAGTATTTTGAATGGATGCAACTGTCATTGGTAATCCAGACAAATTCAGGGCTTTGTCATTAAGTTATTTCTACATTTAGAAGGGATTTATTTGTTCTGATTATGTCGTGACCCGGAACTACTTGTTTGGAGGCGCTTACAACTCTGGTCGTCTATCTTTACATTCGAAAGATGGCGGCGAACAAGGATAAAGAAAAACGAACGGGGAAACCTCCAGGAAAGGAATCTCAACCTTTGATTATAGCCAAAACCCCAGCTGAAGAGCAACGATTGAAGTTGGAGAGGTTAATGAGAAACCCTGTAAGTTTCAGGGGAGATTCTGTCTTTTGATGATAACTATGTGAATCTACAGCTAGCTAGGAATATATTAACAAATTAAAAAGTCCTACTTATTTGTGGTTTGGATAATTAACATTTGCCTGTCCCACCTTAATTTTGTGTTCCGGCAATCTGCTGCGTGTAAATTTAATATAATCCCTTCTGGAAGTAGCCTACAATGTCGACATAACAATAGTATCGTGTAACAGTGTGGAGAGCGTTCTACATGCGTACAATGCATATTCAGCAGTCACATTAACACCGTATTCCAAGGGTTGGTTGATATTTTTAAGTGTTACTGCATTGGTAGGAAGTTTACAATAGCAGAAACCCACCGCAGGGGTTTGTGAGAATATATGGCCAGTATACCACAACCAATAGCTTTCTTTGCATTCCGTGTGATGTATATTAATAGGCCGTAGCAGTGGTACATTTCACACTCCCTCGTGTTTTATGGCTTACGTATTTGATTTACCCCAATTAAATACAACTCCTTTATCAGTGCGCCTGATATGCATTCATTCATGTAATTAATTATGTAAGTAATGATGTTGTATGTTTGCAGGATAAGCCTGCTCCTATTCCAGATCGACCAAAAGAATGGAACCCAAGGGCTCCACCAGAGTTTGTACGGGATGTGATGGGTACGCCTGCATACTACTAGTATTAGCTACCTTGCACACCTGTGCCGTATTCATTTGTCACAGGTTGCAATTGGGGCTTGTGAGTCTGATTCATGGGCCTAACAAGGCTTTGAAAGCATGCTGTGTTCTTCTTGCGAGGTTAGCTTTCAGGAGGGGGGTTTTGTATTTGACTTGTGTCCATAGATTTCTTTAATACTTATCATCTGGCCCAACTAACTAACCGCGGAGGTTTGGGTGGTAACCAAGAACCTGATGGCCAATTACATCCAACTTCACTTCTGGGTTATCCAAGAAAATAGAATGAAAAACACATTTGAGTGAGTAGCAGCACCAAGTGGAAGTGCTGGGTTAGGAGGTAATGAAGGATATCGATTACAGTGGACCTCATGAATCTCCTCACCCAGGCTCCAGCGCGGGTGCCGGCAGTGGAGAGTTCCACGTGTACAGGCACCTTCGCAGGCGCGAGTATCAGAGGCAGGACTTCCTGGACAAGATGACAGAGAAGGTTGGCATCTTTTCCCAAGGGCAGGTGGCGATCATTTCTGATGAATAGCGGTTTGTTAGCTTGCTAACTTTGACACACGGTCTTCTTCTTCTTGCAGCAAAAGATGGATTTGGATTATATCGACAAGGTGGCAACGAACCAGCAGGCGGCTGGTGAAAGAACAGCTAAGCGCAAGAAGAAAAGGTCGGTGGATTTATTTAGGGGAACGATACTAAAATGTTTAATAGTCTGCTCTCGACATCTTATGTTCTGACGGTTGCGTATTTTAGGGAAAAGTGGAAGCAGAAGAAGAACATGGCAAAGCAAGCCAAGCAGGAGGCTGCCAAAGGGGAAGGTAAATGAACCGAGTTCTGAATGAATGCAACTAGGGTTATGCCATTACACGTGGTAGAAAATAAATGTACTACTGGCCAAGCTCTATTTTAAGTGATTCTGTAAAAGTATTAGTGAAGCTGGGTGCCTCTGGCTGCTCTTTACTTATCGGTTTACCATACTATCTATCTATATTTATTTATATATATATATATATCCATCTCTATATATACAGAGATATAGGTATATAGAGAGAGATAGATATAGATATGCAATATATCACAAACCTCTGAGATGTTATTGCTCTTATAAACCAGTTACTGATGCAGTTAGAGCAGTAAAACAAATTGTCATACCCTTGGTGTACAGTGTTATAAACAGTCTATAAATGCAATAAGGCACATTCCGGGTTTGCCATATATTGCCAATATCCCATGGCTAAGTGCTGATCCAGCCACTCTGCCATGTGTTGTGCCTAAGAACAGCTCTTTATTTAGCTGCTGTATTTTGACCGTATTCCAAAAAATCTATGACTGAATGCTATTTGCTGTTGTATATTGGCTAAAAATAAATCACATCTCCTTGTGCCCTATTGCTTATATATACCATGTATTTCAATGTATAAGCTTTCAGTGTTAGATCCCATCCGTTTATAATAAAAAGTATTATAATTATTTACATGATCTCACAGACTGAGCACTTACATGAAACCATGTCTAACCAGGGACTTACTTGGATTCATTTTGTCCCCAGATTCTGCAAAGTCCTCCAGCAGTGAAGCAGATGACCAGGACAGAGAGGCTGAGGATGATGCAGAGGCACCCAGCTTTATTATGGGGAAGAGGTAAAAGCCTGGCACCAGGTTATGAGATGCCTCAGAAAGGCAAGGAGCCAACATCTGATGCCAAATCGACACAGTTGAGCAACACAACCCTGCTTTGTTCAGTTTTAGACATGATCTGAGAGAACGCAAAGGACATTGAGAGCTGACATTCTTTAAATCTCATGGTTTTAGTTTAGAGGACCTCCTTCCAATTCTGTGAATTGAGGGTGGCAAAGCTGGGTCACTCACTGGAATAGTTTGAAACAAGAAAGGCTACCTATTTTTTTTTTTAAATGCACCAACATATACATGCTAATTGGCTCTGAAGAAAAAGGTAATGTTGCTTCTTTGAAAAATGAACCTGTTGGGTGGTACCATGGTTGCATCTGTTATTTTGTTACTGTGTCTGTGTATATATTTTTTAATAAATGCCTGGAAAGAGCATTTGCAGTTTTTCAAATTTACCTAAAACATTTGATATAGTGCTTACCATTGCAAAGAAACGTCTTTAAGATTATGCTCAACTATTAAAGAATAGCTCAACTATTGTACCGCACTTAATTTATTTACAACATAACATAAACAAAAACATAACTAAGTTGTGGAACAGCTCAAAACCAGCTCCAATAATGTTTTTTATTGAAACCCCCAAATCAGGATCTTATTTTGACCTGGTGGGTGCAATTTAATGATTAGAATAGAAAACCAGCAGGCTCCAACCCTCGTAAGGTAATAGTTGAATATCCTTAATTTAAAGTTTCAGAACTGGAGATGCAGCAGTGTAATGTAATCAGGACCTATCTACATCTTTAATCCTGTGGTGCATCTTGTTTACACTCCTGTTTTAACCCACTTTTGTTTTGGATTGGGTTTCGAACTAGATTGTTGACATGGTGTACTTTTGACCTTGAGTAGCAAATTTCCTACCAGCAGTTCCACAATAAAGAGGGTCATAATGCTTTATTCTTTTCCTGTTATTTGGTTGGTTCATGTTATTTTCTTGGAAAATGTCAGTCTGTAACTTGCAGTACTTTTCTGGCCAATAACCTAGAAAATGTCTGAAGACATCTATCTTAATAATAAAGGGGGAATGGATCCTAAATGCAGTGTGTGTAACAGGCCCTGCTAAAATCTAAAGCTTTTTTACAGGAACTGTATAGTCACACATCATGTACATTTGCTCTACTGTCTGTAGTACAATCTTATAGGCAAAAATTATGTTCATATAGCCTGTTAGATTCTGTTTAAAACTTTATACAATTAGAAAGCTTAAGTCATTGTGAATCAATGACACCTGTTTTGGTGCAGGTGTCTGACCACAGCTGCACCGGAGAGGCAACAGCAAGACAACCCCCAAAAAGGGAATGGTTTTGCAGCTGGTGGCCAACCTCACTTGCTCTCTCATCCTTCCAGACAGATTTTTCTCTAAGTTAAGCATTTTGCTAGTGTCATTGTCACTACTGGTAGCATGCTGCGGTATTTGCAGCCCATTCAGGTTGTCCAGTTCTTCTAGGATGGCACATCTAAACTTGCGGTCTCAAGAAGTTTTGTTTCTCTCTGTGCAAGAGAATGGAGTAGATACCAGGAGACGGGACATATCACCAGGAGAGCTGGACCGGGCTATAAGGGCATCAACCCAGCAGCAGGACCGGTATATGCTCCTTTGTGCGACGAGGAACAGAAGGAGCACTGCCAGTGCCATACAAAATGCATTTAGTAAATAAAAATTGTCATCAGGAAGGTGTAAGTTGCTGGGAAACATCATTTTCCAAAATAATGGGAACTGGAAATTTGATATTGGCTGAATATTAAGTAATCTGGATCAATGTTTACTTTTTATAGGAGGCCTTTTTGCTACCTTGCTACCCATCCTGATGGTCTCAGGAACATGTGTTTTATTTGTATTCTAATAATCATGATCTAAGTTTTGTAAGGATCATGAATTCATCATTACTGAGGTGTAGGCTCACTTGTGTAATATTGGTCTTTTCGAGCTCCTCTTCCTTCTGAATTTCTGCCATTTTTATGTATGCTCTGGTGTTTTCTGTATACAAGGGAGTTATGTTATTGTTTATTGTTTTTTTTCGTGGCACTACTGCATCAAGGGAATTAGGCGTTGGGTTATCTGCAAATTTATAGTACAGCCTTTGAAAGTTCTTTGTTGAGGGACTTGAGTTGGTTGGTTGAGTTGACAACAAGGTCCTATAAGAATTCTGGGAACGCAGTTTTTTGCCACAGGGTACCTGTAAATAGTAGCTACAAAAAGTAATTGAGGCCGGAAATTTGCCGTCGTAAATGTTAACATCTCACCTTATACTTTGTGGCATTCTAGGGGATTATGGTGAACAGTTTAACCAGGAGGAGAACACTAATTTAGGGCAGTGAATTGGACCATCCCAAAAACACCCAACCCGGTCCAGGCAGTTTTTAAACAGCGATAAAACGGTGACTTTATGGAATTATCATGAAAAATACAGGAACATAATTTGGGACAAGTCTTTTGATTAACTAGTAGTGATTTAGATACTTAAGGCTCTTTTTCCAAATGTGCAATTCACTCTCCGCCCTGAAAAAGGCAGCAGTACACAACGCTACATCTGCCGGAAATTCACAAAGTACAAGAAGAAAAAGACGATGACAACAAGGAAGTAGCTAGCTAACCATACCTTTTCCAGACAAATTTCCCCTACTCATTAGCTTGTTACCAGAGCTGAATATCTATACGCGAAAAGATGGCAACGTTTTTCGGAGAAGTGTTATCCGTTTATTCACGTGCTGTTGAAGAAGACGACGATGTTCTAGATGATGAAAACGAAGAAGATGAACAAATTCGAAGAGAAATCGAAGAAAAGAGGTAGGTAATATTCAGGATCTTATTTGAAACGGAACGTGAATTTGCTGGCTTTCAGTTTCGTTAGCTTGCTAACTTACAGTTAGTTTTTTTGCAATATCCAATACTTTTGCGCCATCTTTGCTCTTTTTTGGATGGCCGGTGTTATGACGATAGGTACCGCGCAAGGTTTAAGAAAAACTTATGAATTTGTCTGATGAACTGTTCTCAACAGGGAGGTCCATATTGAGTGGTACCCACATGTCACGCAATCGGAAAGCTCCGGGAACTGCACACTGCAGTGCTCAGACTTCATCGTTGCAGTGGGTCCTAATGCCGCAGGTAAATTCCACTGAGACAACAATATCTCCTTATGTACTTTTTTTCCATGCCAAGAAATGTCGAGCACCCTTTCCCATTTCTTTGCAGGGTTTCTGTCTGCATATGTATTAAACACTGAGAGCTGGGATGCAGTGGGCCATGTCTCGCTGTGGAATGAGAAGAGTCGATGCACCAGTAGACAGACCCCACTACCTGGAGAGCCAGCCTGTCGCTTCTATCGACATAGAGACAACCCATCAGTAAGTGCCTAGTGATACGGAATGTGTTCTTAGTGATGTAGCCAAGGCTGTAGCCATGACATTCATTCATTGCAACCGCAATATTTCCTTTGACCTAACCCTTATCTTAGAGACATCTGTGCTTAAACCTAACCTCAGTGGTACCTGTGCATAAGCCTACCTCAGTGAGGACTGTGCCTAAATGTAACCTGTGCCAACATTAATTATGATGTATGTCGTAAAAACAACACCAACTGGGCGATATCAGTCATCAGTATTTGCTCCTGTTCCCCCTCCCATGTCACTGGCTCTCCCTGCCCTGTCCTGTCCTCATGCTCTCTCGCTCCCTTTTTACTCTGAACTCACCCGAGTGAACATGAAAGAAATATTATCAGAAGACAAGTGGCGGTTCAGGAGTGGATTACTAAGGCAGTAATGGGTTGCGCACGAGCACCATGGTTGGTTGATAGGTGGATGTGTGGATATTAAGCTTACTTTATGTCCACAATTACAGTTCCAGCAAATAATACTGTGTTGATGGTAAAACTGGAAGATGGACTATGTAACACTCATATTACATTTAGCTTCCTACATTTTTAAATTACATTTGAAAGTAATGAAATGGAGAGACGTTACGTGTTTGACAGTAATTGTACCTGCAGACAGCAGTAGACCCACAGCTGCGGCAGTAAACAGTAACACTGGAATCGGTAGTAATAATAATTTAAGTTATTATTGTGTTTACATTTGCTAATGATTATTTTGGACGGTGGTGCATGATTGCCTGTATTAGCATAGGACCCTTTATTTCCTTTCATAATTTATATATTAATATATTAGCCTAAACAACTGAAACAAATTGACCTTAGATGTAGCCTAAACAACTGAAACTAATTGTCCTTGGATGTAGCCTAAACAACTGAAACTAATTGAGAGCTCCAAGAACACTTTAGCAGTTGCTGGCCGCCACTTTAACTCATTATAGGAGAAACACTGCAAATTATACTTACCTTTTCAGAATTCTGAACTACAACTACGTTGTGTTTTAACAATGTGTTGAATGTGTTGATTGAAACACTGATGCACTTCTGAATTTACTTAATCTTTTTTTTATGCTTTGTAGGTTCTGATGTGTCAAAGCACTTGTTACGTTGCTGAAGACCAGCTATTTCAATGGACAGAGAAGGTAATGCCCTAGAGATTCCGTGCTGTAGAGGTTGATAATCACTGGCTGATATGCTCACTTCTACTTAGTGGTTAGTGTAATATCCTTCTCCCAATTTTGTGATGTCCAATCCGTGATTATGGCGCTGAGGCCCCCCAGTGGGCCTGGGAGAGTTCGGACGTCCTCTCAGCCGTTTTACTTCATTTTTCACTACTTGCTCAGCCTGGAAGCGCCACCAAAATATTAATTCCTACACAGTTTATGTTATTACCCTAAAAGTTGCCAAAGCAACTTGTCATCATAAATACTTAAGAACTGCACTGTAATTGCTATATGAATATTTGTATGTAGGCTACAAGGACTCAGCCCATAATATCAGAAAGGACCACATGGCAATAATTAGGGTGCTGTGGTGATCAAACTAACCTTGTCTGTGCTTTGTTTGCTAATTGTTTTAGGTGTTTGGCCGCTTACAGAACCGAGGCCTCCATGTGCTGGTGCTGTCGGACAGCTCTGTGGCTGAGTACAAAACCCCTGACTACCTTCATGGTAGCGCAGTGCCCTTCCTGCGCTCCCTCAAGAGCAGTGCATTCAGAAACGAAGCACTAAGCCCTGCTCTAGAGCAGCCCAACATATTAACTGGCCTGCAAGCTGCAGGTACCTCCAAACTATCTGTGCCCTCCAGGGGTTCAGGAGAAATATCCATATCTTTTGGGTTTCCTTTCACACAGATTGACCCAAATATAAATGTTTATCTCTTTTCTTTTCTCAGTTCTGAGCCACTGCCAAATCCATCAGATTCCAGCTGTTCTTTACCAATGTTACACTGATGTTGTTGGCCCTGACTCCGTCACCGTGGAAACCTACAAACCGGTTCTGACAAGTTTAAGCAAGTTGGTAAAAGTGAGTACCCTGTTGTCTTGGTATCATTGGAATGATGGAATTCCGAAATGTTCTTAACATGAGTGTGTCTTCCTTTTGCTGTTCTGCCCCACCCATTAGTTGGAGTCTTGTCCGAGCGCAGATGCCCTACGGAGGTTTGCCAAAGTTAGCGAAGCACAGAGTAATTTGTATACCTAAATGAGGACTTTTTCAGTATGCTTTGTATTTCAGTTTTTTGCCAACTGTAAAATATTATGTAAGTAAAGTAATGTTTTCAAGAAATAAACAATTACCCGAATATATTACTCTTATTTTACTCATTTTTTTCTGAGCTGTAAAACTAATAGAGATTTAAATGACTAGCTAAAGTTTAAAAAATTGCCTCCAGAACCTAAACATTGGATACTATTACTATTTTGTTTACATTTGGTAAGGAGTTAGTGTCCCACTCCATCCTATGTGATGACTGGAACTCTGACTCAGAGGATGTGTATTAAGGATTCCGGGTTTTTGCCCTTTCAGAAATGTTTCCCTTCCTTTGTTTGCATGCCTGGAGGACCAGTGGGTTTGGCTGTTTGGGGATTTTTCAGTTAGTTCTATGACCAATCAAAACTCAAGTAATTCTTTCAAACATTACCGGAGTCAACGCATGTACAGCTCTATCTCATAACCAATCTGTAGTTTTGAATTGGGTGTAGTTCTCTTAAATAAAGTAGTGCGGTAATGGCTCTGCCATTGATTTGGATCTCCAGTGACTTTTTGTTAAAACAGCAGCTACTGTTTGTGAAATGTTTTCTTTACTAGATATTCCACAAAGCGTGTAGGACCCACAGTAACTCAGCCAGGAAGTGTCAGACCATGTAAAGTAACAGAGTGGGTCACCGAGTGCTGAGGAGCATTAGTGAGTAAAAGTCTCCAACGCTCTGCTGACTCAATAACTGCCGAGTCCTAAACCTCCTTTGGCCTGGTGATCAGCATTTAAACTGGGTCGGGAGTTTCATGGCATGGGGTTTCTGTGGTCGAGCAGCTGTATGCGAGCCTTACATCTCCAAGCATGATGTCAAGTGTCGTATGGAGTGGTGTAAAGCATGGCGCCACTGGACTCTGGAGCATGTTCTGTGGAGTGACCAATCATTCTTCTCTATTTGGCAGTTGGATAGACGAGTGTGGGTTCGGGGTATGCCAGGGAAATGTTTCCTGCCTAAATGCATTGTGCCAACTGTCAAGTTTTGTGGAGGAAGGATAATGCTATGGGTTGTTTTTCCCTTTAGTGCCACCGTAGGGATTTGTTAATGCCTCAGCTTACCAAGACATTTAGGACAATTCAATGCTTCCAACTTTGTGGAAATATTTTGAGGAAGGTCCTTTTCTGTTCCAGCATGACTGCCCGAGTAAACAAAGCAAGTCCATGAAGGCATGTTTGGATGAGTTTGGTGTGGAAGAACTTGACTGGCATGCTCAAAAGAGTGGAAGCTGTAATGGCTGCAAGTCAATGTAAATGCCTATGGATTTAGAATGGGATGTTATACAAGCTCCTGTAGGTGAAATCTGTATGTTTCACAATACTTTTGTCCATATAGTGTAGCTCTACCAAGTATTAATATGGGTTGGATACTTTTGTAATTATATATAATGTAAATGTTTTTTGCAATGTGCCTTGTTGCATGATTCATTCAAATGTAGTTTGACAGAAAGGCCAGCATTTCTGAATATTTGAACCTTAAAAGTAATTTTTTAATGTATGTAATAATAGAAGTACACTATATGGACAAAAGTACTAGGGCCCATACAAATTACACCTACAGGAATTTGTGACATCTCCTGAATCCATAGGCATAATTATTGAGCAAGACTGTTTCTCTACATTATCAAGCTTGCAGTGTTGTATGTGTCCACAGGGGGGAACCGATACTCCATGTGATTTCACTATATAGACTGCTCAAAGAAACTTAAAGCACACATTGGGTCTCAACTAACAAAATATATTTAAGATCTTTATTGTACTTTGTGTAATTTGTTGAGAACTAAATTACATAACAACCGTCAATGGAAATCAAAGTCACCAACCGATTGAGGTCTGGTTTCAAACTTAACAACAAAAATCGAAGTAAACAATTGAAATCACCGGCTGTACCACCTTGAGTGAATTTCATCACGGCAACTCGTTTCGTGACTCAGTAGTGTGTATGGCCCCCCTATGCCTGAATGCTCTCTCGACAATGTCTGGGCATGCTCCTGATGAGATTGTGGATGGTTTCTTGGGGCTGGGGGATCTCCAAGACGTGGATCAGGGCATCAGTAAGATCCCGAACAGTAAGTAGTGTTACCTGGTGAGGTACAATGCACCGTAACATCCCAGTGGTTCTCCATTGGATTCTGGTCTTGGGAACATAAGGGCCTGTCGATGGCATCAATGCCTTTTTCATCCAGGACCTGCCTACACACACTGGCCTGACCTGAAGATGGCATCCCGGTACCAAACAGCATTCAGGGTACTGATGGCTGACACGTGGAGGTCTGTGTGACCCTCCAAGGATGGTTCAAGGATAATGTTTATAGTTTTGGGTGGAGTTGCACTGACAAAAGTTGAAAGAGGGCCAGTAGCTTTATCTAGTAAATGAACATATACTGCATTTAAACATTCACGATACATACAACTCCTTTGTACTCACATAACTCTGCAAATGTAACTTAAAGCTATTTTATAGTAGATGCTATTAAGGCATCTGAAATTGAACCTTGATGAACAAACCTTTTCAAGGTCAGTTTATCTTGTTAAGTTATTCCTACATCTGAGGTCTACAGATTTCAGAGAAAGGTTTTGTGTACATTCAGTGTTTTGATAAGGACCTACATCTTATTCCTATTTAATATTATTATATTCCAAATGTCCAAATGGGCTGGCAAATTGTTTAAATGGAATTTGGTTACATTTTTTATTCAAGTTGGAATGGAAGAAATATAAAGTAAGCTGAAATTAATCGTTTTCTTATAAGTCTCCAGTGATTGCTTTACTCTGACTTTACAGATTATTTTCTTTCTTTAGCTTGGTGCTGCTCCCAATCAGCAATTTTCAAAGTACTCTTTGTACTCACTTCATCATTCCACAGCCAGAATTTTGGGGTGCTAATGATCTCTCTTGCTGACAGACTGTATGTGATCATTACTCATCATTGAGCCAACGTTGGCCAGTTGCCAGTTGTGTGTTTTGGAGTGGTGATGTGTTAGATTCAGAAGACCATGTCCATAAAGATTCTGCTTCCATTGCCTGCAGGAATTTTTAAGGAGTCTTTAAGAACTGAAGGAGTCTTTAAGAACTGACAACCTAGGCTACACACTACAACAGCTGGTGACAAGTTTTCTTTTCTGGAACTTGCGCTCAGAAAATGCATTAAACCAACCTTGAGAATTATTTTTGTGGTCTACTGCAGACATCTTTTAGGGCTCAAATTTATTGCTCTCTGAATTGTGTCTAATAATGTATTTTTAGCATTGAGCACTGTGGAAAATGTGAAGATATTTGGGTCTACACAAGAAACGAAATCCTAGTCTAATGTCTAATGTAGGCAAAGTCTAATGTAGGCAAGTCCAGAGTCTTTTGGTTTAAGGCAGTCCTTCTGCATCCATGTTATTGTAAATATGATTATAGATTTTTTTTACAATATTGCCCAACATAAGATAAAATGCTAAATCTTGTAGTTTAAACTTTATTATTGCGTTAAATTGATTCAAGGGCACAAGGTATTCAAGCCTCAGATCAATTTTCTAACATAAAAACCCATCTTTTGTTTGTAGGTGTTATGAGGGCCGAAGCAGTTAAACCTAAATGCAGACTCAAAGACCAGGATAAGGAAACTAAGGTGGGGGATATTTATTGGAAGATAGGGGATGGGTAAGGAGGTCCCACAAAGCAGAATAGTAGGGGTCCAGGTCAGGGAAGCTGTAGAGTGGGGGTCCAGGAAGAGCACTGCCAGAGCCCTACAAAATGCCCTCCAACAGGTTACTGGGGTGCGTGTTTCTGACCAAACTGTCAGAGTTTGAGGGTGGCATGAGGGCCCAACGTTCTGTAGTGGGATTTGTGCTCACAGCCCGATTGCAGCTCGATTGGCTTTTTACCAGAGAACCCCAGCATTGGCTGGTCAGCCATCAGTGCCTTGTTCTCCTCACAGATGAGTCTGGAGACATCGTTATGTTGCCCACAACTTCATGGAGCATGACCGGTTGGTGGGTCAGTAATGGTCTTGGGAGACATATTCTTGGCGGGTCACAGACCTCCTTGTGTTCACCACTGGTAGCCTGACTGCTGTTTGATACCCAGATGAAATCCTCAGACCCATCATCAGACACGCTGGTGCAGTTGGCCCTGGGTTCCTCCTGGTGCAGTGGGCCCTGGGTTCCTCCTGGTGCAGTGGGCCCTGGGTTCCTCCTGGTGCAGTGGGCCCTGGGTTCCTCCTGGTGCAGTGGGCCCTGGGTTCCTCCTGGTGCAGGACTATGCCAAGTCAAAGGCATTGATGCCGTTGACTGTTTCTCAGTCCTGAATCTTATTGATAACCACTGGGACGTTATGTTTCGGTGCATCCAATGCTTCCATGTAGCGCCACAGACTGTCCACAAGCTCACCGATGCCCTAATCCAGGTCTGGAAGAAGATCTTCTAAGACACCATCTGCCATCTCATCAGGATCATGCCCAGACGTTGTCAGAAGTGCATACAGGCACCTAGGGGCCAAACACACTACTGAGTCACGTTAAGAGTTGCCATGATGAAATTCACGCATGTTGGAACAGCCTGTGATTTCAATTGTTTACTTTGGTGATTTTGTTTTTCCATTGACCGTTATTAGTCATTTTGTTCTCAATCACACAATGTACAGTAAAGATTTTGTTGTCCAATGTATTTCGTTCATCAAGGTGATTTAAGTGTTCCCTTAATGTTTTTGAGCGGTGTAGAACAGGTTGGTGCTGGTGGGTTCTGCTCTGCCTCCAGCACACCGGTCTCCACCCACACAATTGCCTTAGAGGTAGGTGGCTGGTTTTGGGAAACACAGGATGAGAGATGTAACAGTAGGTAGTTCTACTTCATCGTAACAGTTCACCTAACAAAAACGACTACTTTGGAATGTAAACCAGTGATCCAATATCAGTTGCTGCAGCCCTAAAATAATAAAAAAATTCAACTTGAAAAATGATGGCCAGAGTTTATCCTGTATGGTGTATAATAATTTACTTCATTTTAGACATGTTTAAAGGCCAATTCTGTCACACGTTGTCAAATATGATTACGGAATACATATGAATCATTGTACAACAACACGGGAAGACATTTTGAGTTTGATGTATAATGTTTTTTGTATGTGCAAATGCAGTGTGTATTTGTATTTGTGTGTTAGGATGCTAAGAAGTTGCACAAACATCTTTTCATTATATTTAACATACAAAGTCAATAAACATTTATTTTGAAATGTAGTATCTGGGTTACCATCCTTATGTGACACCCATCTCTTGACCTATTACTGTGTTTGCTGTTATGCACCAACATACCAAAGCAAACTCCTTGTTTGTGTAAACATACTTGGCAATGAAGCTCATTCTAATTTCAAGATGTGTCTCACTAAAGTCAACTAGGTGAACCTAGATGGCCATGTGTTCGCAACTTAACTGAGTGGAGATGTCATTATGCGTTCAAAGAAAGGTTACTAAAGCCTAAGGAGACTCCCATCCTCCACATCTGTACATGAGATGAATTCATTGTGACAGCGTTACTAAAACGAATAGATGTAAATGATAGGTAGGACATTATCAGACTGACAAACAAATATTGTAAGCTACTAGAACTAAAAAAGTTTTCTATTTAAAACAAAACCAAAAGGTAACTAAAGTAAAATGAACCTCGACAAGGATGGAAAAACATAAATGGACTTTTCTGTTTGACTGTTGTGCAATAAACCTGCCTCATCATGTTTAGTCTTGTGGAGCTAACCATGTCTAAACGTTTAATCAACTGTGGAAAATCCAACCCTGAACACTAGAATGAAACGTTGAGTAGGTGCTCTAGCATGTGAACGTGCATCATTCAATTCTGGAATTACAGGCTGCCATTACCACCGTTTACACGGTTAGTTCATATGCTTTGGTCCATTGTAACTATTGTTTTACAACAACTATAAAACACGGCAGTAAGGACCCCTCAACGTTAGGTGTTACCCATCTTTTCTAAAACATGGGTGCTCTAATGTAATTAATGACAACAATGATTAAAAAACAATTCCAAGATTGCAGTCTATTGCTTGTTATTCATTACTTTCCAGTTACCTAGACTGCTACACATAGATAAGAAGAAATACGCAACATTGTTATTTGGGTTGATTTGTTTTTGTATACAAATGATCAACTAACATACAAAAATACTGGTATTGAAACCAGCAGTTTAAAAGAAAATGTAGAGCATGTTGGGAAATATGTATCAATTGATCTCTGTAGTTTTGTAATAACTCAAAAAGTCAGTTCTCTTCCAGCAGAGTAGGTTGCATAAACATATAATTCTGTGGCAACCAACTGCAATAGGAGTTTTCTCAACTTTGGGCCATAGATCTAGATCCTAACATAATGTTGCCTCCCAAAAGGAAACTTTACATTTACTTTGTATTTATACTCAACAATCTTTTTATATTCTGTTTACTTCAAGCAGTTTGTTGTTCAACACAAAAATGTAACCCAACTTACTCCGATAGGATTGTGTGCCTACAGAAAAACATTCACCCGTTAAATTCCCTGTCCTTCTTAAGTCCACCCAACTCACAGAGTAGGGTATTTTTTTCACCATAACATTTTGTTTGCTTTTAGGCCCCGGTCTGGAATTCAAATCTGACGATAATGCACGCACATACGAAATCTCTGATGCAAAACTGGAAACCACAGAACACCCAGCAATGCTCAAACTCTGCAAGCATGCACTCTGTGTCTGTATGGATGTTACTTTTCATATGAAGGGGGATTACAGATCTACTGCAAATGAGGTTATTAGACTTTTCAATATGTCAGAGGAAAATCCCGGTTCATATCATTATTTTTCATTCCGACAAGGAAGTTGGTTGAGACTAAAGTCTCATTCACAACTGAGCCCTACACAGAACATAAGCAAAGAGGTTTGATAATTAGTCATGCTGACGTTTATTAAGGATGTTAAGCAGGTAATTTACAGGTGTCCATGATGAAATGAGGGAGAGAGTTGGATTCACAAGACACAAGCATTTCATGAGATATCTTTTGATCCGGCCTTATACCCAGGTATTTATAGGAAGATACTTTATAAATATGTATAGGATTGGTTACATTTTTGTATTACTTATAGTGGTAACTTTCTAAACTGAGTTCTTAGATCTTGTAAAAAGCACACATTTTGTCTTAAGGTCTGTCAATGACTGTTATAGCACAAAGGCTGCTTTTACATGTGAGAAGGCTTGCTCAGCTGTTGGGGCAATAGAATACAGCACCATATCACCAGTCGATACATGAATTTTACAATATGTTACATGAACATTTCTAATAATTATATACTTTGTGAAAGTATAGGGCCTAACGTTGAACCTTGTGGCACATATTTGTGCAGCTCCAAGACCTTAGATTGAACCCCATCCATCTTGATAGCTTGGATTATATCTGTAAAATAATTGTGAAACCACCTGCAGATTCTACGCCAAAATAGGAAGCATACCCAACAAAATATATTGCTCCACAGTGTCAAACGCTTTAGAGAGGTCAAAAACCATGCCTTCAACCATTGCCTTTGCAATACAATTCACAACAAGTGATGTGGTGGTAATTGTGCTATGCTACAGACTAAACTTTCTGTTGCTGTCCTGTTGGAGGACTCATGACCTGTGACTGAGACAGAGAATTGTGACACTGGGCTGTACGTTTCGCTCCAGAATGCCTTGATAGTCTTTAGATTTCATTGTGCCCTGTGCCAGACGCAGCTTAGCAGCCCCAAAACATAACAGAGCGGACCTTTACCATGCTTTTCTATTACTTTCTGATATCCTCAGACAGATCTTTTGTAATCTTCTGGTCCATTTTTCACAGCTCTCTAGCTTTATTCTCGGACATACCAAAGGCATGCACAAATATACGACACAGTTAACCTTTAATTTCATCTTTTCGTCCTTTATTTCAGTGAGGTATAAGGGTATCAACCAATTTGTCTCTTTTTTTCCGTCTGTTTTTGAAAATAATTAGAATGCTTATTGCCTGAGCTGTGACAAGAATGAACTGAGTGGGAGCGACAGGGACATACACGCCTTCAGCACCTGGCCACATCCCTGCGTTGTCCTGTATCATGACCGGGTTCTCGTTCCTGGGACCCATATGTGTACAGTGGGGTATCCCAGGGTACAGTGTGTCCCTCCCTCAACACGTCCTCCCAGCATCCTCTGCTTGTAAAGTTACTGCGTGTCAATTACCCGATCTATTGCAGATCATACTTTTAGTATTTTAATATTTAAAAAATGAGAACTTTCTTATAACTCTGGAGTCATGGAAATCCAAATCCAAACTATTTTCTTAACCCCCCCCCCCAGCCCATACACACACATATTGGCTAAGCTCATCCTTATCCACGGGAGAGAACCAATCCTGGCCCGCCGTGCCCGATGTACACGTCATCACCAGTTTACTATGGTTGCCGAATAGTGCCTTTTAATAACTGTAAGGAAACAGCATTGCACCCAGATACCCAGGAAGAGCATTTCAAGATATTCTCACTTGCACTTTACAGCATTGCCAACTGTATTTATGGCTCGCACTCTTTTGCAACATCAACATCCCCATTCATTTGCAACATGAACAAACCCACCATAAAGAGGAAATGGTTACGGCTCATCGCACAATGTATCACTGCATTACAACCTGCTAGTCCTTATCCTGCCAAGATATCATCATGTGTGTTCTAATGACTTTCTGTAGCTAATAAACATGGCAGGACATTAAGGGATTTGCTCTGTGATTATTGTGCTTCCGGGGACCTGTTGACTCATATATTCATTACGTTTCAGTTGAACTGAAACAGAGAAATTAGAAGTTTCGAAAAGAGATTTCCTAGAAAACAGCTCCTGCATGTTTTAATAGTGCTCTGTTTTTTTGTATTATGCCTCTGAAACAGAAGTACAGAGTTCTCACCACCGCTCTCATTTTTTTTAGATGCTGGGCAGAGTGTTTACAGTGAACTGAGCAATAAGTGAATTGCGGCTTACACGGAAGTTCATATGACGCACAGTTGTACAAAGTGAAACAAGGGCACAAAATGGTCTACACATTCTGACACCAATCAGCCACATAGATTGAGTATGAGTCATCTATTATCTATTCAGCGTGGCAAGTCAGTTTGTGATCTTCAGTTAATGTGTCACAGATTAGTGTCACAGTGACTTTGAAGCCTGTACCTGGGTCAACATAGACACCGCCACACCTATATCTTTACATATTTATGGGGCTTGACATTGATCATCTATAGCCTGTACAACCCAGACACACTGTAAAACAGATGCTTTTCTGAAAAAAATCAACAGTCCTCAAACAAAAATTTAACTTAAAAAAACATTTTAGGTCTGCATTCGTCATAAAATTTTGTAACTTTAAAAGAGAAGGCATGTGAGACTCAATGTCAAATGAAATAACCTTTAGACACCAGGAGGTTGGGGATTGTTGTAACGAGAACAGTTCACGTTCTCTTACCCTTTCTTCAAGTTCTGTGTGTAAGGCCTGATGTTGTGGAACAGACTTCAGACTTCCCCGTGTTGCAATGTTGATAATACCGGTGTGAGCCTAACCTATATTGAGGTGTTAAAAACATTTGATGAAGTCAGTATGTTGCTGTCTTTTGAGTTTTTGGAAGTAACTCTTAAAGGGAGTTTTATTGAACTCGCTCCGTGCCTCTTGTCCTGCCTCGTGTCCTGCCTCGTGTCCTGCCTCGTGTCCTGCCTCGTGTCCTGCCGACTGATAAGCATGCCCTGCTGCCAACATATTTCTCTGTAGGGATGCTGTTTCTTGACGTGTGGTATAGGTTAGATTTGCACCACACATAGCACGTACATATTGATCAAAAGCACAATTTTGATTTAATCTGACCTCAAAACCTTTTTCTACATTGCGACTGGGGGACTCAAATTTCACATGCTTCTTTGGATTAATGACTTTTTTATAAGCCCAGTCCAGGACTGGCCCATAACATGCAGATCTTGTTTGTCATGGTGGCCTAATGTTCCATCTTTTCACTCCCAGTCACAGACCCCTCCGAGCCCCTTCAATGTGACGGTCGGAGGCTTCACACTCTTCAAGACTTATACAAGTCTCTTTAACAGGTCGCTTGTCCCCACTCTCCCTGAGCAAACTGGTGCAGATGTTTCAGATGTGACGGGGGCCTTCTCCAGAGTTTCAGCTCTTTTCATAGATGGAGAAAATTCTATAGAATTCAGATCAAGACTAATAGAATAAACTGTTCCGGTTGAGGCAGGGACTGAGCAACTTGAGGAAATGTAACGATAAATGGAGCAAAATTCTCTTTTCAGCAGGACATCTCAAGCACAAGCCAAAGCAAGTTGGAGTGGCTTAAGAACAAAACATGTCCTACAGAGTCCCTGTCAAAGTCATGATCAAAGTCAATTCTAAATAAATTGCGGTCTGCGAGCCTCATGCAACAAACCTGAAAAGCCTGATTTGAATTTATGAACAACAATGGATCAAAATCATTCCAACACTGAAAAGCTGGTGCATACTTACCAAAAGAATAAAACCTGTTATTGCAGGAGAATGTGGCTCTACTAAATACAAGCGTGTCGGGGGCTGATTACTTATGCAGGCAACATAATATAATGTACTCGGTTGAACCCGTGCCAATTCCAGGGAAAAACCTGCCTTGGCCCAGAAAAGACACTTCTCTTTTGTTTAGCCTTGGCCTCCTCTCCCAAAGATAGCTGGCAACCTGCCAGCTGCACCAGGCTATAGTCCCAGTGGGTGTGGCATGTATACTGTGCAGGGCATCTATCATGTGTCAAATCTTTTACGGTGTTCATTTTGGTCTCTCATCAGATTGACAGACCATGTCCTAAAGCATTTGGAAATTGGCACAGATGCTGATTGCGACATTAAATGATGAGAAAGACTTCGTTGTAGTAGCAGAGTCTGAAAACCAGAGGTATTTACCCAATGCTGTTGCAGTCACAGCACCTATACAATGCCTTCATTGTAAGGATGACAAAAGGTTGGCCTTGACAGCTACAACCCCTGTGTCACGGTCGTGGTGTGGAGTCGAACCAAATGCAGACATTTTCGAAAGTAAAGGTGTATTTAATCCAAAACCAAACAAGTACAAACTACACGAATCTGTAAACGTAAAATGAAAGGTAGAACTAACATAAAACGATATACAAATAACATGTAGCGCATCCACTTCAAACTGAATCAAACAAAGGACAAACCGTGAGCGTTGTTGAATACAAACAAACAATAAACCACCCTGGGTGTGGTGCAAACCTAACCTAAGTAGGCTCCCCAATCAGAGTCAACTGAATGCAGCTGCTCTGACTGGGGAGCCCACAATGGCATAGAGAGGGCTAGAGGCCTCTCTAGCCGGCATGCCCTGAAATGGCCAGGGGCCCGAAGCCAGGGCATGACACCCTGTTTATTATTCTCTAATAACCACATGGAAATGACAGGTAGCATGTAGTTAGCATGACATTAAAATAAAGCAGCACTGCATTTGGTCTCTTCATGTAAGTCACCTAATGCCCTCCCATCATATTGTTCTACCAATGACTGATACTGTACAGTGTGATGAAGTTTAGGGTGTCTGAATGTATGATGTCTAATCGAGGTGTGTTTCACAGAGAAGCCCATCGCCTCTGTTTTGTGACCTTGTGATTTGTCGGTGCACTAAAACCATGTTGTAATGATCCACTTGAGCATTTTAATGAACCTCTGTCAGGGATGGTTACCATAGAAGCCAGACGTTACAGTCTTATGATAGGGAAGTTTATTGGTTGCTAGCATCCTGACTGCTCCCTTTTGGTTACGCTACTTTGTGGGCTACTACACAATGCTTTTAGGAAGGAAAACAAAATGACTACATAATGAATCCTTAAAGTGTGCAAAATAGGTGGACAGTTTCATACCTAAAGTATGTTTAAGTGCAGCAGGCATTTAACTGGTTCAAGCTCTGGAAATGTTTTGCATATGGACATCATGATACATAAGTCAATGCTAGCAGAAAGCTGCTAGACTAGGATAACCCTGCATACCCTAGCTGTGACTGTATGTGTCAATGTCTGGAACTATAGGTGAAAATCTACAACTGTTAACAGGAAAAATACCAGAACTAAGCAATGTTTTCTTCTAATGCCAATTCAAACTTGAATACAAGAGAGACATTTTAAGGTTGAATAAATTACATTTGGTAAATATATCAGCATATAGGATTAGAAATTGTTAGCAAATAGCTTCAATTGAAATAACTCTTAGTTTCTCAGTAGCTAGAAAGGGATCAAAGATCGACTAAAGTGTAGCTGGCTTTAAGTACAGAATCATGGTATTGTTATTTTAGAAGTCTAGTTTTATGCCTTCCATAAAATCAGATGAAGCACCCCTACCCAACAGGCATTTCAGATCAATCCAAAACAAATAGTAATAGGCTTTGCTTTGTGTAAATTGGGACCTGATTTTGTCTTTATGACCCTCTTCAGGCACATAATAATAAAATAAAAGTACTAAACGCGCAGTCCCTGAATTGGATAATAGGTCTGTAAAAATGCATGAATTATGACTATGTCTTAAGGTGGACTTTATTCATCCATGTTTGTCTAAACATTCTGGGATTGCAAATTCTGGACTTTTGATTAGTGTGTCCAGAGGGTAAATATTAGTGGTGTACGTGTTCTGCGTAAGTGACTATGTGTATGTTTTGTGAGGTGTTGGTGGTTCTCTGAGTGTACATGAGTGAACATGCACAAGTAGGGTGTGCATGGCTGGAGATCTTCAGCAACTTCTGGAGATCATTACCTTGTAATGTGTTAGAGTGTGACGTACATGGCAGTGCCAGAGGCAGTTTCTCAGGTAACCACTTGCAGATGGAGCTGGCGGACTGGCTGGCTGGCTGGCTGCCCCTCCCTCCCACAGCACTGTTCCTGGAACTGAGCAGCTGGGTAACCCAACAACGACACAGCACGCAGTTTGTTACAGTATACAGCATTGTTTGTTCATAGGGTGTGTGATCAAAACAATCGGTTGGTACAGTAATGCAGCTGTCATTATTTTGTGTATCTCTACGTTATTATCTGTCCGACATATCTTCCTAAGGCAGCCACAGTCACTGATCAAACTTCTGACACTGATGTTTACCATAGGTCAGTCTACTCAGCGTCTGAGTATTTCCTTAGAAACATCGATCACACATAGCAGGGGGGTAATAAACAGACTGTTAGGATTGTGTTATCTGGTGAGTAAGAAGGCCATTACAACAGTTGAGCTACTCTTTGACGATGGCAGTCAAGATGTCAGCAGGAGTTTCTTGAACAAGGCTATGACCAGTGTTTTTGGAGCAGGCTGTTTTAATAGCTGTTTTTTATTTGACTGGTGGTATTTAGGGGCAGACTGGCTCCTTCATATGTCTTTGCAGTCCATTTAAGAAACAAGTTACCTGTAGAAACTCAAAAGAGAATCAGTCAAAGGTTTGCGAAAGGTCAACTAACACCGTTGTACAATATTGTAAGTATATTTTAATAGGTTTACAATACTTTTATTTGAACCTATGGTCAGATTTTAACAAAGTATAAGAAACCACAAACATGACCCTTCAGTTTAGCTGCTACAATCCCATTAGATGATGGATTTATTTCAGTATGTTGGGTAGCTACTATGTTCACCATATGAAAGATATATTCAGGAGGTTGTATAACTGAGCTACATAACATGCCTAGTGGCACCATCTGAAATATCCCGTATATAGAAAGACCCAGGTGGTGGACTAGATTTAGTTAGTTCCATGTTGTCTTTTCAGTTTTGGAGGAGGGATTTTCTGCTAATTTTGACAGCCACCTGGACTCTCAAAAACCCCCACCCCACCTTTTTGGTTTACATAACAATATCAACGGACAATGACACCTGCATTGTGGTATATTTTTCTTTTTGTCATACTCCAGGATGCATGCAAAATAAGTAAAATAAAAAAATAAATATGTTTATTTTTATCAACTAATATAGTAATGATTTTAGCGACGTTGTTCCTTAGGTTTCCTTTGAACGTTAGCATCATTTTTCATACACTGCCTCTTACATGGTGTGACTGAAGTCCTGACACACAAAGCTAATTTGTGCAAATCAATCACTTCAAGAAATGATGCACATCTGGCTTGGTTGTTTATGTTGCTGGATGGGGAAGTCTAGAATTAAATATAGCGTGGATCATAGTTAAAACCAAACTATCAACCAAACTAACTACCAAAACATTAGTCAATATAAGTACAAGCAAACACCACAAGTCTGTTATTATTAGATAAATGTCAATTTACTTAATGACAATAACTTCATGTAATCTTACTTTTTTGGAAACTCGGTATGTCTCACTGCCTTACTGTATTACTTATTGCTTACTTATAAAACAGATACTTTGCATCCTAAATGCTGACTGGCTGATGATGGTGGTGGTATCTCATATACCATGTGATGCTTGTACCTAAGAGCATCTCTCAGTCTTGGTATACTAGTCATATACCAAACCCTATCAGGCCTTATTACTTACAAATACCATGTGATGCGTTGTACCTAAGAGCATCTCTCAGTCTTGGTATACTAGTCATATACCAAACCCTATCAGGCCTTATTACTTACAAATACCATGTGATGCGTTGTACCTAAGAGCATCTCTCAGTCTTGGTATACTAGTCATATACCAAACCCTATCAGGCCTTATTACTTACAAATACCGTGTGATGCGTTGTACCTAAGAGCATCTCTCAGTCTTGGTATACTAGTCATATACCAAACCCTATCAGGCCATTACTTACAAATACCATGTGATGCGTTGTACCTAAGAGCATCTCTCAGTCTTGGTATACTAGTCATATACCAAACCCTATCAGGCCATTACTTACAAATACCACAGCTTTCAGCCAGTCAGCATGCAGGATTCAAAGCACCCGGTATTTGAACCAAACAAAAAAACCAAGATTTGTACAACACAGTGTAGTCCAGCAACATATTCCACAAAATAATAGTTGTTTTTATATGTTAATTATGGTTACACAATGCAGAGAGACTGTGATGTTTTTTTCTTTAACAGCAGGATTAAATCCATAGCTGCAGCATGTTTGGTTAAGGTCATGTGTGGGGGAATGTGTAGTAGAGCTCTTGACTTGGGTCTTGTCTGTACCTGTCCCCATGGGAGCTGCCTCCAGACTAGCTATTTTCCCGCATGTTATGTTACGGTTACTAATACAGAAGCATATTTTTTCTTAGCAGTACAAGTGAACCATCTTTTACCAGCATCATTTGCATGACAGGGTGTGTTTTCACTGTACCACTCAAGAGGTCTTACAATCCAGGCAAATGTTCTTTCCTGTTAGTTTTCTACGAATTCTGAAATGGCCTTTAAATATGACTTTTGAGTTTGTGTTTGTATATGAAGTGTTTCAAGCTTGTTGTTAGTGGCAATTACTGAGATTAGTCATGTACAGTACATTTGGAATTGGATCAGCTGTGTACAGGGCCTATGACATTTTTGTTTTTATTTTTATAAATGAAAACAAAATGGATTCAATGGTTTTTGCCGCTGATTAACAACAAAACGTCTTTGTGAAAGTGAACAATAAAACCTACAAACTGTTCAAAATTAATTACAAATTACAAAAGAAAATAATGGATTGAATAATTGAAGCATTTACACACTTTAGTTAATAACAGGCTTAAAGAGTTTTATTTCAGGATTTCTCTGTCTCTTTCCAGGTCCTGACACAGAGATGTATCCCCATACCAAGATGCTGCCACCATCATTCCTCACGGTAGGGAGGTTGTTCTCTGGATGATTTACAGTTTACAGATGATTTTCCACTTGATCTCAGAGTCTCCTATACGTGCTAGCCGAGACTTGATGTACATATTCTTCCATAGTAGTTTTATTTTCCTCAGGATATAGCATTTATATATGCTATATCCTTTGCATTTCATAATAATGTACTTTACTGGGCTCTAGGGGATGATATGTGCTCTGAACATGTTGTTTGAAGGACTTAATTCTGGAGGACTGTTTGCTACATTTAAGTAGCTTGTTTCAAGAATTATACAAACCAACTGTGGGACCTCCCAGAGACAGGTTTATTCATCCTGAAATAATCAAGCCCATTGATGCACACAGATGGTGTGACTTCTGAAGAAAGATTGTTACACCACAGCTCAGGATTGAGTACTTCTGCAATAAATTTCATTCTGTTTGATATTTGTGAATTTTTGATTATTTTAGAAGTGATAAGTGATTTTTCACTTTATTATAATCAACTTTTCATGTGGCAAAAACACACAGAAAACTGTGTGGCCATTTTTTTAAGTTAAGCACGAAAATATTAAATCCATTTTGATTCCATGTTTTTTGCTATCCACTGTATTAGCCAATGCTGTGCAGTGTACATCCTTGTTTAAATTGAGAGTGGTGCTTATTGTGTTCAACTACTTGTGGATTGTGTAATCTAAGGTTGAGCAACAGAGGTTAATAAATACAGACAGAACTCATTGTTCTTAAAGCGTTGACAGTAAACCCTGCCCATGAATTGTATGTGCAAGCTGGCATGTGATCAAACACACACACACACTCGCACACATGCCCTTTATTTCAGAGACTTTACTATGGTTAATGTTGACACACATCTGATCACACATACACTGCCCATCTAATGTTCATACCCCTCTAATGTTCTGTGCCTGACTGTACTAATTACAAGCAAATGCACTATGTATATTTATTAAGATATTTGCTGATAGAAACATCACTGAAAGACATCTAATAACTCTATGAATGAAGGACAACTGCGACTACACACAAATAGAATTGGCCTTCACGTTACATGGTGTAACAGATATTTGGGGAAATGAAAGAAAACATGACTACATTCATTGTTCTCGTTAGTAGTTTAGTACACGTTCTGATGTAATAGAGAATGTTGCTTGTCACATTTCCTGTGATCCTTCTGGTCATTTAAGTGTGAAAATAATTTCACTGACCTACAACTCTCTCAAACATTAAACAGACCTTTGTGCTTACATGGTCTTAATATTTCAGACAAGTTATAAAAATATTAATGGTTTGAAAGGATTATATCCTAAGCAATATAACAATCTAGAAATCCTCCCTGCTGCAACAAGAAATCTAGAGGCCTAAAGCCTTGGCTAAACTTTATTATTATTAAACTATAATAATAAATATAATAAACTATTATTATTATTATTATTGCTGGAATTGTCCATGTGTAGAACATTCCACTAAGAGCCATCAGTCAGGCAGGAATTGCCTGACTTGAATAGGCAAGTTTTAAGAAAATCTTCTTGTAATGGGTACAACTTTTACCTAGAAGCCAGTGGAATGTGTAAATTGGTTAGTGATCTTTGGAAGGTGAGCGGGCTGCAATGTTCTGGATGTGGCAGGGGTTTTGAGCAAGCAAGGATCCCCACCACACAGAGTTACAGCAGTTCAGTGCCACTTCCTGTGTGAGGTAAGTTTGTGCTTTACATACGTAATAGAATATGAGCCTTTAGGATTGTCTCTCCATCTACATATGTAATATACTACGAGCCTTTAGGATTGTGTCTCCATCTACATATGTAATATACCACGAGCCATTAGAATTGTGTCTCCATCTAC